>JAPKLW010001154.1:68185-110989 GCA_026898455.1 Plectranthus barbatus | reverse complement strand
AGAGAAGGGATCATATGCTAAAAGATTAAAATATGCTAAATGAGAATAATTGTGAGCCATTAGATTAGATGTGATGGACGGTTATGATGATTGTTTTTTATTATTATTTTTTAGTTATTGCATAAGGGTAAATTAGAGAATTTAAATGTTGCAGTTATTTAATAACCATAAATCTGAGAAATCTCAGCCTTAGATTTCATCAAAATCAATGGATGAAAATCATTCCTATTTAACATATTTAATATTTTAGCATGAGATCCAATCCCTATATATATATATGACTTGTAATCATATGTGAATCACCTCCCAGATAAGAAATGAGAACTTCAAATCTGCCATTCAATTTTCGTTTTTAATGGCTAAGATTTAATAAGATATTTGTTTTATTTATTTTTATTAATTCTTTTTAATATTAATTTAGGGTATTTTAGGCATTGAAATTTTAGGATATATTGAATATGTAACCACCTCCTTTGTTTTCGTTTTTTTTTTTTTGTAACCGTTTATTTTTTTTTGTTTTATTATTTTTTTAAAGATATTTGATATTATGTAACTGTTTCATTGTTTTTAGAGTATTGCATTTTTTTTTCTTAGTCGTTTTTCTTAGTCCACACTCGTTTCTCATCTTCGTTGAATTTTCATTCTAAATTTGCATCACTTTAATTCATGGATATTTTTAACGACGGTAAGTTTTTTTTTTTAATGGTTGAGGAAGTTTTGTGTTTCATTATGTAGTCGCATCACGTTAACTCATGTATATTTGTAACGACGTTATGTTTTTTTTTTTGTTTTGTTTAATGGTTGAGGAAGTTTCGTTATTTTATGGTATGATTTTTTTTCATCATTTCATTTCGTATACTTGCATTAATTCATATCGTTTTTGTTATTTTAAATTTTTTTGTGTTTTTTTTACGTACGTTGATTATTAAACCTCAAGTTCTGTTTATGGTTTGTGTTAATTTAAATTGTCAAATATCAGTGAAATTTAGTTGCAGTTATTACGCCTGTAATATTGCAAGTATAATTTATAATAGTTACAGTTGTTTTATTTTTTATATTTGTATATTGTATGCATGCATGGTTTTTTTTGTTACTTAAATTTTGACTGTTTATGTTTTTTTTAATATGGTTTTTAATTGCCTTTTTTAATTCGATGATTAAAATGCTTTATGTAACAATATTTTTGTTGTGAATTATATTATATGTTTTATGTTTTATGAGTTTAGGTTGACGTTTGTGCACATTAAATTTTTAAAATTTATGTTCTGCAGTTATTCGCTTTTAATAGTACAGTTATAGATTGTAAGAGTTACATTAATTCTTTGTATTTTTTACAATTTTGTAGTAGTTATTACGCCGGTATGTGAGGTTTCTGTCAAACCATTTGTTGGCCAAGTTTTCAGAACTTTAGATGAAGGTGTAAATTTTTATCGAGAGTATGCAAAATTGGTTGGTTTTGATTCTCATTTATCTAGCTGAAAGAAGGTCAATGATGTTTTAACATGGAGGTATTTTGTTTGCAACCGTGAGGGAGATAAGTTTGTTGCAGCTGATACTGATATGTTAGGCTTAGAACTTTCTAATAATAAGGTAAGAAGGAGAATTTCCTCTAGTTGTCGTTGTAATGCTAGGGTTGTTTTTAAATACGTGGCTTATTTAGGATATGTAGTCCATGCATTTGTGGAGGAACATAATCATGATTTGGTTGATCTTTCACATAGAGAGTTAATGAAAGTCAATCGTAACATCGACATTGTTCACCAGAGATTTATATTAGATTGTGCTGCGTCAAATATTGGACCTACTGCTGCACACCGTTTGTTATCTGAAATTATGGGTGGAACTGATTTTGTTGGATGTTTGGTTTTGGAGGTTCAAAATTTTTCTAGAGATATGAAGGCATTTGTTGATGGTTGTGATGCTCAGATGTTGTTGAATGATTTGAAAAAAAAAAAAAAAAGAGTTATGTGAAGCATTTACATACAATTTCGAGGTGGATGTTGAAGATAAGTTGACCGAACTTTTGTGGTGTGATGCAATTTCATGACGTAATTTCCAGTTATTTGGTCATTCTGTTGCATTTGATACCACTTATTCTACCAATAAGTAAGTTTTTTTTTGTAGTTAAATATATGAACAATTAAATACGCAGTATTGTAACACATTTTTTGCAATTTTTTTAAATGTTCTTTTTTTTTGTAGGTATTGTATGATTTTTACATTTGCTGCCAGTTTGTTGACGAAGGAGGATGCAGCTTCTTTTGCTTGGTTATTTAAGAATTTTGTGGATTGTATGGGTTCTTCTCCAAAATTAATTATTACGGATCAGGACTTGGGAATGAAAGTTGTTGTTGAAAGAGTATTGACAAGTACGCGTCATAGATGGTGTATGTGGCATATAATGCTTAAAGTTGCCGATAAGATTTCTAAGGAGCTTAGGGCAGACGAAAATTTCAAAAAAGAACTTAATGCATGTGTGTGGTCTGAGGTGATTGATTCCGAATTTTTTGATGCAAGTTGGGGAGGTATTATAAGCAGGTATGGTTTGATTGGTGATTCATGGTTTACATCTATGTTTGAAAATCACAAATTTTGGGTTCCTGCATATTTCAGGGATTTCCCTCTTAGTGGTTTGCTGAGAACTACTTCGATATCTGAGTGTGAAAATAGCTTTTACAAGAAGTATAATAGGTGTAGATCAAATTTGCTAGAGTTTTGGATGCAGTTCAACCATGCTTTAGATGCTCAAAGGCATCAAAATGCTAAGTTGAATTATCTTGATAAGTCATTTTTTCCGTGTTTAAAGACTGATTTGGATATTGAGAAGCATGTTGCAAGAGTGTATTCTGCAAAATCTTTTTGCAAGGTTCAAGATGAGATTAAAGATTGTTTAAAAAGAGTGGCTCTTCATGAACGCTTGATCGCTGATGGTAAAGAGACTTATAAGCTTATTGATGATTTGAATGAGGATTTTACAGTTGTTTACGATGAAGTAGGTGTGGATTATGTATGCAGCTGCAAAATGTTTGAGATGATGGGGTTTTTCTGCAACCATGTGTTCTTTGTTATGAAGAACAAGTTTGTATCCTTTATTCCGGAGAAGTATTTGCTTGAGAGATGGAAGAAGGTCCATTTGATGAAGAACAAACATGTATTTGATGCTGAAAGACTGGACCGTTTTGAAGCTGTTGATTGATATGTGCGTAAAATGACCTATTTTTCGACGTGTGAGCGTGCATGTTTGTGGCCATTTTACTCTCATATCATATGTTTTTGTTTTTCTTTCGTTGTATTTTCGTGTTTTTGTGTTTTGAATGTTGTAGGATGAGTTTTGAGCATAATATAGCACTTTTGGTTGAGTTTTGGAGGCAAATCGCCCGAGCTTGGAGTCAAAGGAGTTTAGGCTCGCTCGAGTGGAACAAAGGAGCAAGATTTGGAGTTCAGAGGCATCGATCGGCCGAGCTGAGCAGGCTCGACCGAGCCCTGCCAATAGAGAGCAGGCTCGGTCGAGCCAACTTCGATCGGGCAATCCTGTGCGGGTTTTCTCAGCAAACCGACAGTTTTTTGCCTCGACCGGGCGAGCCATACTTCGACCGGGCGATCCGAGGCCCTGTTTGCTCGTCTATAAAAGGGGAATTTTCGAATTTTAAGAGAACTTTTGGTTAAATTTCCAATAACCGTCACGAGAATTCTCTCCAAATCCATCTTCCAAACACTCTCCATCCACATTCAAGAGGATCTAGGCCACATTCCTCCACATTTGGTGAAGATCAAGGAAGAGCAAGAGGTAGATTGAGTACAAGGAAGACAAGTGAGGAAGATCATCATTTGACCTATCAATTTTGTAATGGATTCTATCACTTTTCCTATTGTTTTGTACACAATTGAAGGTATGAGGAACTAAATTCGTATGTGAGTGTTGTTTGAATGGATATTGTGTTGGATTGATATTGAATTTGATTATTTACTTTCCTTTGAGAGCTTGAATTGCACTAGATCTTGTTCCTTACCACCTAGGTGTAGGTAATAGCCAGCGTAGATGGTAGTTGACGTGAACGCTGCAGCCAATACGCGGGCGAAATCATTGTGAATAGTGTAGATTCATACGATTTTAGTTCTAATCCCTGTGCGGGGCTAGGTCGTAGGGCAATAATTGACGTTCTATTTGGAGTGGTCTAGGGTTTAATAACGTAGCTGTTTGCGAATCTTAGTATCATCAACTGTTAGCTTGCCGTTACAAGGGGTTAACGAGTGTAGGGTCGATTGCTCAATCTCCTAGGGATTAAAAATGGTTTACAACATGATTTGATTCAATTTGACACAATTGATATTCACTCAACACTCACTCTTATCTCATTGTTGGACTTGATACTTTTTCTACATAAACAAAGTGAATTGATTGTTTGAGCTTGGAAGTTAAATAGAACATGTTTGGATTGTTGCTTTATTACATTTATGCAAGGTTCGGTTATGATTTTTGCCTAGTTAGATAAACTCTCAACGACTTGTGCTTGCCTAGCTATAAGTTCTTTCAAACGAGTAAATGATGTTCAATAGGGCGAATTAGAAGAACCTGGATTGATAAAATTTAACATGATATAGTGTTGCATTTACACCGTACCATGTTTTTGGCACCGTTGTCGGGGAATCTTCTAGTAGGTCTAGCGAAATTATTGAAAGTTCGAAGAAGTGTATGTTAGGTGTTTGAGGAATTGCTTGTGTGAATATTGTTTCTAACATTTGTTTGCTAATTTTTCTACTTTGTTTTGTTGGATTGTTTTGTCTTGTAATTGGTTTTGGTGATTTTTCTTAGGTAGTTTATGATCACTCGGTCAAAGGCTAGGGAGCTTGAGGAAAGGAAATTTCAAGAAAGAAGAGGAAATATTGAAATCGATTTAGATATGGCTAACCAAGGAGAGGACACGGTTAGGATTGAAGAGTTATAGAGACAACTTGAGTTAATGAAAGTTGTGCTAAATGAGAGGAATGGTCCTCGTAGACCACTACAATATCTTTTCCGACCTCAAGGGGAACCGATAACGGGAGGTTTTTGGTTAGGAGTGAATGCTACGCAATTCGAGATAAAGCCGCAGTTGGTCCAAATGATCCAGAACAATCAATTTGGGGGGCATGTGACCGAGGATCTGAATGTCCACATATCTAGATTCTTGGAGATCACGGTGTAGGGTTTGAGTCTACGATGGATAACACGAGTTGCCATTATGAATTTCTTGCCAAGGATCGTTCTTAGGATACCAGGAATAAATTTCAATTAAATAAACCATGCGAACCTATGCATGCTCCTACAAAATTAATTGCAGAGGATGGATTAGAGAATACCTGATTACACCGTTTGATCTACAGGTCTTGATCGGAGCCAACAGCGATGAAATAAACTTGGATCTGAGCTTGAACACCGGCGATGAACAGTTATTCCTTCAGATCTGATCTTCTGATCTGTTCCCTTGCTCCTTGGAAATCTGGTGAGGATTATCTACCAAGTTGGATCCGAGATCTGGAGAAATCGATCAGTTTCTCCCTTGGATCAGCCGCGGCCCTCTCTCTCAATTATACTGAAAACCCTAGTTTTTCACAACACTTAATGATCTGATAGAGAGAAGGCCTTTATATAGTGTTAGGGTTTTGAGAAACCCTAATCCTAATGGGCTTGAGCAGTTCATGGGCCAGACCAGGTACCAGATGCAAATAATAAAGTGGTCCCTCTTTATTAATTAATCATTCCTTGTTCAACCCAGAACATAATTAATTAATAAAACATTGTTTTAACCTTCACCACGGTAAAAATGCTGACTCGCCCCTTTATTACCACGTTATTAGGAACGGGTTGCACCAAACTAACATGATCCACATATTTAAGGTTTTAGACATTCATTAATTAATTTGGCTTATGACAATCAGCCACAATTAATTAATCTCTTATTTCCTGAGTAATACCACTCACTCCTTTTCACTTATGCCTGAATTAAATAATTCAACCTGCAGGGTTTAGCATAATGAACCTTGTGAGCTCCTCAGGGAATGTCACCATCCTGAAACAGATATGCTTACCTAAACGTCCAAACTAAGTAGGCCACACACAAATTGCCAACGCCCAAAATACTGGTATAAGAGTACATGAAGACTCGCCACCCTGGTAAATCAAAGTGTGGTCTGATAAGCTCGTTTTTTTACTCACTTATCGCTTTGTTTTTCCTTTCTTTTATGCATTTTATTATGTTTTCTTGAATAAACTGAGCATGAGTGTATATTAGAGGGTATTATGCTTGTAATGGTGAGATTTCGCAGGTTTTAGGCCAAATCCAAGGGAGAACCCGTACCGAGAGCAGCAGATGTTCGGAGAAACAGTCACTACTTCTTCCATCGTTGGAATCTGAGCTAATGGCGGATATCATTTGAAAGATCTTTGAGTTAGCTTTCCAACGCAACTGGAATCGGATCAATCGGAGTTCGGACGCGAAAGTTATAGCCAAAACCGTGAGACTGCGCAGAAGGGTTAGAAGTAGAGAAACGGTCTCTGTCTCGCCCGAAATGAAAGCCATCTCGACCGAGACAGGAGCAACCATCTCGGCCGTGGCAGGTTTCATCTCGGCCGAGATGCGGGATTTTTCAGCACAAAATCGTACGCAACTGAAGATTTGAAAGGAAAAGATGTTATATCAAGATTGGGACGAATTTTGGAGCCAAGATACCATCCAAGGCCTCAACCCTACTTCTATATAAACTCATAATTAGCTCAGAATTGGGGGTCCCTTCAGTTCTTTTCTCCTTTACAGTTTCACTACTTTATTTTCTGTTTTCTTTAAGTTTTGTCAGAATTCCTCTTTAATTTTTTTTGTCAAACCTTTATTTTTCAATGCAATCTTTACTTTTCCTCGCAATGTTTACTTTCAATATGTTAGGCTAGAACCCTAAACAGGTTCTAGGGTTTCTCCATCTGTGATGCTTGTTTAGATTTATTTATTCAAACCCTTGGTTTAAACTCTTTGATTTTATTTCAAATCTATTTTCAATTGAAGGATCGAGAGATGAAAATTGGAATAGGTTTTAGTTATTGATTGAAGGACCGAGAGGTGAAAATCAATAATAGGAAGTGAGAGTTTGATGCTTTTGAATTCTGTCTGACCATGAAGATTTCAATTGTAGGAAAAATCTAGATCTTTATGAAATTGATTAATTGGTGTATTTTGAGACCGAGAGGAGATAGATCACTAATTAGTAATTAATTGCCCGACCAAGGAATTAATTCCACAATAAAAGGTTTTCCACCAAAATTGTGTTTTATGGGTTTGAATATTTAATTCTTGCATGTTGATCAGTTTGGTAGATTTCCCTAGAATCTGTGCTTTTTAATATTTGAATTTTATCTTTTTAATTATTTCTTGATTTGAAAACTCAAAACCCTTTTGAATTGATTTACCCAAACAAAAGTTTCAAAAACTTTATCCAGTATATGATTTCCCTTCGTTGTACTATCTCTGTGGGATCAACCAACCCCTGGGTTGTTTATAAATTTATTTGTCCTATGCTATAATTTGTATGCAGATTTAGCATCGATCATGGTCAATCTGTGTGTGCCCCTTATCCTTCAGTTAGGTTTAAGATCATAGGAAGTATGTTAGGGATATGGCTCATTCGTATGTCAATGTGAATGGCACATCCCACTGTTGATCCCATCAATACATAACCATGTACCAACACATCAAGTAGCTAGGATAAGCCCACTTATGAACCGATGTGCCGCAGCTTAGACCGACAGCCTATCTAGGGACCGTCTCAGCTGTGATACTGTTTATATCTCGCTAGGTCAAACGATTCATATGATCCTCTGTGATCTCCTAAACACCATATGATCATCCCTATAGGCGAGATAATATGATATTATGGTTCGTTGTATGATTGTTTCATCAGACAGCGAGCATTGTTGCAACAACATATATGAAGACCAGTGTACAAAACACTTAATCATATATGCTTTCAGTATATAATCCCAACAATCTCCCACTTATACTTAAAGCATAATATCATTGCTTTATCAAAGTATTAAGTGTGTCTATACTGTCAATTACTCCCACTGCACTCATGTCACCTCTTGTGACGATTTCTCGTATGATGTGATACCACACATCCTATGTGTTTTACCACCTTGTGAGTCTTGGGTTCCCTTGAGTTTGTCATTGCACCAACACAATCACAATTACTTGTGATTTTATTAGGCAAACTCAGAACACACACCTCTAGAGGATAACACCGGAGTTATACTGCTTCTTGCGAAGCTAATGAAGCTGAAAAAAAAAAACTCAGCCTTCATACCGGAATCCCTAACACACTTCTGTGTTAGATTCCTATAACTCCTCCTCCAAGGCCAACATATAGTTAGAGGTCGATTTCTTTTCCTTATGATCCTCCTGGATATCCGATGCCATTCAACTCACAAAGCTCACTCGTAAACCAATGTGCCTATCCAGAGTTGAACTGATATCTGTTTACTATACTTATAGTGCCACAGATATCTCACTTCGTTCATTTGCAACATAGAAAGACAACAATCTTTCTTGCTATGAACGACTCACCACAGAATCGATTTAAGCGACTTGAGATACCTGAACATCCTTTTCTTGTGGGAACACAAGACTTTAATTCAAAAGATGTTCCATAATCTCATAAGTCCTACTTCTGAAACTGTTCGGATAACCATCCTTTATGCCTGACGATATCCCCACATCATTTCCGAATGTGAAAATACTATCTGCATAATGTGCAAGGAAAACCAGGCTTCCGCTGACACATAACTGGTACATAAAACTCTCATTCTCGATAGACAATATCGAAATGTCTGTTTCATGACCTTGAAGCTCCTTTAAGTTCATACTTGAACTACCTTGGCTTCGAGACATGATGCTGCACATAACTTATCTGGTTGTCGCATACAGATGTCGTCACCTTTTAACAAGGTACCCGTTTATAAAATACGGATGACGTCATCTATCTTCCAGATATTTAGATTCATATGTGCTGTTATGGTTAAGAAAATTCGAATGGGTTTAATAGTTGCAACTAGTGAGAAGGTCTTGTTGTGAAACATACCTTACTCACTAACCTAGGCTTTCGAATATACTAGGTTACCATTCGAGCATTCTTCTTGTATATCAATCAGTTGCCTATAGCTGGTAAGCTATTTGGCAATCACTGATCCTGATACACAACCATAACCTTTACTGATTCATTTCTGAATCCATGACTTGACGTCATTAAACTGCATCGTTTGTCTTAATAGCTTCGTTGCGCTTTAAGGGATAAGTACAATATTGTTCGTTAAGCTGGGAACAAGTCCAGAGACTGTTTCCACGAACCAGTACCATTAAGCCTGTTAAGGCAACCTCCCACTGCAACGATGCTCCTTTTATGTTGTCAGTTATTGGTGCATTAGTTTGTGGTTTACCATCTTACACAGGTGACCGTGCAATTGGTACCATACCTTCCAAGGTATGCTCAATATGCCACGGGGTATTTCCTGATGGATTTGAATTGTCTTCTCTAAAACATTAGAGAACAATCTTACATTTGGATTCATGGTTTCATCCTATACAACTTGCTTGTATCTAGGATATACAAAGAAACCATCTCTATCGTTTACCTGGAATAGCCCACAAAGCAGTACTAGTTTAATCCTTTCTTCCAACCAATCAGTTTCCTTTATCAGCTTAACAGCCAAAATACCCATCATTGCCCTTTTGACAAAGTCAAGGTCTGCTAGAGTATTTGGAACTGATTCAGAAGACACTAGATTAAGCAAACACACAACTGCTTTTGGCGCTCTTTCCAAAAATGAAAATTTGGCAACAACTGGCATAACTTATAAACTTTTAAAGAATCTTATTTTGTTTTACCTACACTATCCCAATCGAGGGATAACAGGTGTAGTCAACTGGGATGCTATCCCTTTGCTTTGCCAGATACTGTAAAAACCCATCACTTAAGATACACCATTATGTATGAACCATAATGTTTTACGGTCTTGTTTAACTTATTCTCTACCTTAGTTTTGAACGCTCTTGATTAAAGCAAGAGACTAAGACATGTAGTGAACTAGACAAACATATCCGAATCTTAAATGATTACAGTATCAGTGCCTGTTAAGGCAATTACGGAAGTAGACTCAAACCGGCAAACCAGAGCAAACACGAAATAACCTATAGAGATACATCGCCTATTAAAAGGCCTGGTTACCATCTTATACCTCTAAGTAGTTGTGATAAGTACCATTCTTAGGAATACCTGGATTGAATCCATAATTCCATAAATTACTTAAAACCACTTAGACTGATGTAACCTATCTCTATAGAGATTCTTTAAATTATACCTTAGAACACTGACAGTTTATGTAATCAAGTAATGAAGAGACAATCATCCATAACAGAAAACACTGTTATTCATTATGATAGAAAAACTCTATCGAATAACTGATAATCCATAACAATAGATGAAAAATATTTTTTCTCAAACAAAACAACATCTCTTCAGAAACTTGAATTAAAACAGAGTTTTTAACATAAACTCAAAGTAAAATCTCCATCAGCTGAAGTGGCAACTTCCAGCATCAATCTAGGAGATGGTAAACCTGCCATCTTCAAGCCTTAAGCTTGATTCCCAGCAAAGTGTAGCAAACACGATTAGTGACCTCAGTTACCACTACCCACTAAGGAGTAGAAAACCGATACTAAACATGTTTCAACAAACAATGCAAAAGATGACGTACATTGCCCCTTAGTTACCAAACTTGGACAATTTACTTTCCAGTGTCCCTTCTTGCCACACTTGAAACATTTGTCCTTCTTGTTATCTTTCTTTCCTTTGTTCTCTCCTTTACCATTCTTCTTCTTCATGTCATTACGACGCGATTTAGAAGAACTTTTAGCAAGAGATCTGGAATGAACTGATAATGCAAGACTGCTCCCACTGCTTCCTTCATTCCTCTTTTCTTTGACATCACTCTTTCGACTCGGAAGCAAATCAGAGTGACTCACAGAAAAGACTGAAGAAGCTTCTGTTGATACAAGATCCTTGAGCAGACTGTGAACAGTATACTCACTCTTATTTTTCTCAACAGAAATTTTGAAGTCATCAAATAACTTTGGTAACGTGTTGAGTATCAAGTCAATTTTGACATCATTGTCAATTTGACCACCCATTAATGTGTACTCATCTATGAGCTGGATGAGTGATTCCACATGTTCACGTACCGAACAGTTCTAACCCATTTTCTGTCTTACAATACGCTTGATAAGACTGGATCTAGCATGTCCATCGAGTCCGCCATATGCTACATCAAGACGTCGCATAATGTCACAAGCAAACCATACATCACTATAATGAGGATGCAGTGCATCTGACATACCAGCCAAGATATACTGTCTGGCCATGCCATTCGACCACATCCACATGTGATACTGTGCACGCTCCTCATCGGAAGATGTATCAGTCGGCGAACTCGGACAGGGAGTTTGCAGAACAAACAAATGTCCAAATGAATCCAAGAGCTTGACAATGTCACTTTTCCATCCAGGAAAATTCAGACCAGTCAAGGAATTGTGTACGATTGAATTGATGAGCGATGCAATAATAGACATATCTGGAAACAAATAAGCGAATTAAAGTAAACACATACTACGAACAATTGAAACAAATATGCATAGAATTTTTAGATAAAACAATGCAATTTGTCTCCTCCAATTGCCCAAGCTAATTTGTCGCAATCTACCTGAGTAGTCCGTTTACGACAAACGCTCAACCAGACCAAAATAGGTCCTTTAATTTCTTAACATGCCAGGTATCTTAAGCAAAGAAATTAATATTGGAGATCTCAAGACCATGTTCACCTATCCGGAGCAGGGACATCTCAAAAGAGTTATACTCCAGGCAACATCTAAGCCAAAATAACCACAAGCCTAACTCCGGACATTAAGGGACAATTTAGCATACATACTGGACCCATGCCGCATGCCCTTAACATTCTTTGTTATCCCACTTAGATTAATCTTAGAGACCAGTGAAAGTTGTCTCAATGCAAGCTACCCGAGTAGACCGTTTGCTTAGAGGCTCCCACTTCTCATCTTAAAATAAGTGTTTTATTTGGAAACCTCATCGCATTGGAACTGGTGAGGGACCCCTAACGTAAGCTACCCGAGTAGACCGTTTATGCTTCAAGATGCCCCACCTCCAATGAGAAGTCGTATTTGTGGAGGTCTAATGATCTTGGTTAGAAAAGAACCAAAATTCAGCTTAGTATTTTTAATTCTAAAGGTTTCATGCGCACACATTATTTTATGTTGCCATAAATTATGTCAACCCAAAATTCCATCATAAATTAATATGATTCCGGAATTTATAGACATAATTTAAAACATAAAATAAATCACATAAGACATGCTCAAAAATTAAATTGCAACATGCTTATAAAAGTAAATAATTAAAGCAAATAGACATGCTTTCCTATTATTTACTAGTGCGCACATAATAAATCACATCAGTACGAGAAATAATTAAATAAACAAATAAAATTTCTTGTGGCCCCTCAGATGTGATTACAACTGAAAAATAATTAAATCTAATCTATTACAAGATTTAATTTCCAGTACAGATCTTCAAACTGGGCCTCCGTTTGTCTTGAAATCTGATTTGGACTGCATTAACAGCAATTGGGCTTCAAACTGGGGTTTCTGGCCCAAACAGCAGCCAAACCATAATTTTTCAGACTGCGGGCCGCCTCCGGGCTGAGAAGCCCGATTTTTGGCCCGGGCTTAGAAACCCTAGGGTTTCAGCAAACCCTAGCCGCCACAGCCCCTTCACTCCTGCCGCCACGCCGCCTTTCCGGCAACGCCATGGATCGCCGGCGTTTGCAACCAGCCTGTCGCGCGCGCTCAGACCACCATGCCGGCCGCCGTTCGCAGCCCAGCCACGTCGTTGCAGGAGTCGTCGTCGGAGCAGCTGCGCGAACCTGAAATAGCCGCAGCTGCTGCAATGGCCACACGCCCTGCCTATGCCCGCGACGCCTTCCACCTCGCCGATCACCGCCGCGCACGCCTACGCGCGGCCCTGCTGTTGCCCGCGCCGGAGACGCGACAGGGAGAGGGAGAGAGAGGCGGGTGGGGCCCAGCTGCGGGGAAGAGCCCCCGCCGCCGCCACCTGCAGGCCGCACGCCAGCAGCCGCCCGTCGACCCCCAGCCAGTCGCTGCCACTTGGCGCGCAGAGAGGCCACGCCATTCCGAACAGCGCACCACCATCGCAATGCCAGGGAGTTCACCGGCCTGAAATGCGAGCTACAGTGAGCCAGGCGCGACCCAGCCACAGGCCATGCTGCCTGCCGTCGCCACCTGCCGCTGTCCACCGCCGTGAAGGTCGCCGCCGCCACCGGCGAGTTATGGGAGGGAAGGGCTGAACCCTAATCCATGTCGCTTCTCTGTTCTTCATTTCTCGTTCTTCCTCCGAATCTCAATTTTACAGATTTAAAAAAAATAGAAAATTCAAAAAATAGATCTAGATCTATTACATAATTTTCCCTATTAAATCTAACCACGGATTTTCTCGTGGTGAAAAACAGATCAAAAATGAGAAGGCCACGAGAACAAAAATATCCACGACAATTTAAATCCATCATGAACATACATATTTATTTAATTTCAATTTATCAAAGATAGAGCCAAAGAATATGAACCTGGCTCTGATACCAGTTGTAGGGTTTGAGTCTACGATGGACAACACGAATTGCCATTATGAATTTCTTGCCAATGATCGTTCTTAGGATACCAGGAATAATTTTCAATTAAATAAACCATGCGAACCTATGCATGCTCCTACAAAATTAATTGCAGAGGATGGATTAGAGAATACCTTATTTCACCGTTTGATCTACAGGTCTAGATCGGAGCCAACAACGATGAAATAAACTTGGATCTGAGCTTGAACATCGGCGATGAACAGTTGTTCCTTCAGATCTGATCTTCTGATCTGTTCCCTTGCTCCTTGGAAATCTGGTGAGGATTATCTACCAAGTTGGATCCGAGATCTGGAGAAATCGATCAGTTTCTCCCTTCGATCAGCCGCCGCCCTCTCTCTCAATTATACTGAAACCCCTAGTTTTTCACAACACTTAATGATCTGATAGAGAGAAGGCCTTTATATAGTGTTAGGGTTTTGAGAAACCCTAACCCTAATGGGCTTAAGCAGTTCATGGGCCAGACCAGGGACCAGATGCAAATAATAAAGTGGGCCTCTTTATTAATTAATCCTTCCTTGTTCAACCCAGAACATAATTAATTAATAAAACATTGTTTTAACCTTCACCATGGTAACAATGCTGACTCGCCCCTTTATTACCACGTTATTAGAAACGGGTTGCACCAAACTAACATGATCCACATATTTAAGGTTTTAGACATTCATTAATTAATTTGGCTTATGACAATCAGCCATAATTAATTAATCTCTTATTTCCTGAGTAATACCACTCACTCCTTTTCACTTATGCCTGAATTAAATAATTCAACCTGCAGGGTTTAGCATAATGAACCTTGTGAGCTCCTCAGGGAATGTCACCATCCTGAAACGGATATGCTTACCTAAACGTCCAAACTAAGCAGCTCACACACAAATTGCCAACGCCCAAAATACTGGTATAAGAGTACATGAAGACTCGCCACCCTGGTAAATCAAAGTGTGGTCAATATGTGTGTGCCCCTTATCCTTCAGTTAGGTTTAAGATCATAGGAAGTATGTTAGGGACCTGGCTCATTCGTATGTCAATGTGAATGGCACATCCCACTGTTGATCCCATCAATACATAATCATGTACCGACACATCAAGTAGCTAGGATAAGCCCACTTATGAACCGATGTGCCGCAGCTTAGACCGACAGCCTATCCAGTGACCGTCTCAGCTGTGATACTGTTTATATCTCGCTAGGTCAAATGATTCATATGATCCTCTGTGATCTCCTACACACCATATGATCATCCCTATAGGCGAGATAATAGGATATTATGGTTCGTTGTATGATTGTTTCATCAGATAGCGAGCATTGTTGCAGCAACATATATGAAGACCAGTGTACAAAACACTTAATCATATATGCTTTCAGTATATAATCCCAACACACGGATACCATAAAGATCAACCAAGTTCCCCAAGATCAAATACGGTTGCGGTTATTCTCTTTTTCCTTGAGGGATGGAGCAAGAAATTGGTTCGAATGATTAGACAAATCAAACATTGCCACTTGGGAAGAGTTAAGAGAAAAGTTTTTGTTCAAGTTTTTTTCGCCATGTTTGACTTTGAAGAGAAGGTCCGATATAACATCGTTTGGGCAAAGATACGATGAACCGCTTTATGAAGCATGGGATCGGTTCTGAGAGCTTTTACGCAAATGTCCTAGACATGGTCTTTCTCGGAGTCAACATATTTGTCAATTTTATGGGGGACTAAACCATGATACAAAAGTGATGATGGATGCTTCATCGGGTGGTGCATTCCTCGACCAAGAAGAGGAAGAAGCTTGGAGAACGATTGAGAAAATAGTTAAAAATAGCTTCCATTGGCCTAAAGAACGGAAAGACTATCGATCGGTAAAGTCGGTCAACGAGGCTAAGGAAAGTGAGGAGTTTAAGGAGAAAATAGTGGCCATGCAAAGAAAACTTGACGCACTATCTACTTCGGGATGAGGAAATGATGGTGGTTCGGCATGAAGAGTCATACCCGGAAAGTGTAAATTTTGTCAACCAAAGGATGGGATACAATGGTCGTCCTCAATACAATCTGCAGGGGAATATGTACTACCATCCATCTAACCGATTTCACCCCAATTTCTCGTATGCAAACCCGAAAAATGCTCTCAATCCTCCGTTACAACTTGAAGGAGGAGGTAGTAGCCAAGGGGGATATGCCGGGGGAAATAGTAGATATGCTAACCAAGAGCCGAGGAGGAATCCAAATGAGGAAATAGATAAGCGTTTTGAAAAATACGATGGCATGTTCGCAGAAATTCAACTTCAAATTTCTTCAATTGCTAAGCAATTGAGTGGTAAACATCAAGCTGGGAAATTCCCAAGTGACACGGAAGTTGTGCAAAATAAAGGTTGTAACATGGTAGAAGGTGAAGATAGAATGGAAGAAAAATTGGAAGTGATGACTCCGAAAGTGGAAATGGTGGAAGTTGAAGAAGAGGAGAGTTTAGTTAATGAAGAAGAAAAGGAGGTGGAAGTAGAGAACAAGGAAATGGAAAGTGATGAGCAAACCAAGAATGTGCATTTCTTCGATTATGTGAAGAAAGTGGATATTGAAATGCCTTTACCAGAAGAAATAGAACGGGTACCGATGTTGGACAAACTTGTTGGAGTTGAGGTGATTTCTAATGGTAGCCCTTGTGAATTGGGAAATAGTGAACAAAGAGAGAAGAGTATTGCTAGCAAAAAGGAGGACCTGGGGGGCTTTGTGATTGGATGTAAAATTGGTGATATTTGCATTGAGAAAGCTTTGTGTGACTCCGGGGCTAGTGTTAATATAATGTCATGGGACTTGTACAAAGAATTGGAGGTAGGAAGTCTCAAACCTACAAGTCAAGTCCTACAATTGGCAAACCATGCTCTCTTTTGCCCAAGGGGGGTTGGGGTTGTCGAAGACGTTCATGTTGAGGTCTTGACGTTCACATTCCCGGGCGATTTTCTTGTTGTGGATATGAAGAACAAGGGTGGCATTCAATTGATCTTTGGAAGGCCATTCTTACACACGACCGATGCACTATTCGACATGAATCATGGGGAGCTCATGTTTAGATGTTGTGGCAAGGAAGTTGTGTTCTCTCTACCCCCGAAAAACGTGAATGAAAATAAAGTTGAAAATGGTGGAAAGAAGAAATGATTGAAGGATGAGCTTGACCCTGGATTAGATGTCATGGGGGAAGGTGAAGAAAACGATGATCCGGGGGATGAAGACAAGCTAGATCAAGGAAGATTGAAGAAGGCTCAAGTGGATATGGATCCACCTCGGAGTGCAAGAAGGAAGTTGTTCTTCCCGGAGGATCATGTGACCATGGACCAAGGTATGAGTTCGGGGTCGGCACCATTTGATCATGATTGATTGTGAGGTATGGTC
Source organism: Plectranthus barbatus (assembly GCA_026898455.1). Classification (NCBI taxonomy): domain Eukaryota; kingdom Viridiplantae; phylum Streptophyta; class Magnoliopsida; order Lamiales; family Lamiaceae; genus Plectranthus; species Plectranthus barbatus. Next base: position 93,825 of record JAPKLW010001154.1, on the reverse strand, counting down.
GTCGAGCTTTCGACGTTAAAAAAGCGCTTGTTGGGAGGCAACCCAATGGTTTTCAAATTTTGTTAATTTTCATGTTTGAATAATTGTTAGTTCTTGATTTTGGTAGAATAATGTTGTTGATTTATGTGAAGGATTCTTGATTATTTGTGGTGCTACAATTTTGGTTCGCGTTGTGATGGAGGATCGAAGAAGTTTGGAGGTGAAGTGACCGGGATTATGCAGGAAAAATTTGGAAAACATAGAGAAAAGGGCTTTGCTCGACCGAGCGAGATAGGCTCGGCCGAGCTCAACCGCGCCAGCAGCAGCCCGGACAGAGGCTTCGCTCGGTCGAGCCATCTATTGCTCGGCCGAGCGATGGGAATTTTTAAATGCATTTACGTTGCCCACTTCCCCCTTACTTCATTTCGGTCGAGATTTTCACTTCTAAATTTCCTTTAACCTTGTTTTGCTTCAGTTGGTGCAATTCTCACCCTTCTACTTATCAATGGCTAATCGGCATGAACGTGGCACTCCTTCTTCCTCCATTTGTCGGCCTGAAGGATTTGACTATGATGAATATGCTCGATTTATCATGCTAACACAACCGCAAGTGGTTGGAACAACTTACTTATGCCCAGATACCTTGGAAGCATTGGATTTCAAGAAGGATGTCTGGAATTTGTTCAAATGTATGGGATGGTGGAAATTACTCCATGGGAGATGGCCTGCATACATGATGCTTACAAAGGAGTTTTTGGCATCGGTTTGGGTGACATGGAATGCACACGATCTTCCGGAAATGGTAAAATTCAAACTTAACAGTCAAGAATTTTTCCTTAGTAGGCAAGAGATTGATGTGATTTTTGGGTGTTCGGGAGATGCAAAATTTATGTTTGATGAGATGAGTCCTCCTGAATTTTGGGAATCCATTTCTGGAATTGCACCTTCGCATGTTTTTAATATCAAGTCTTGTAGGTCGCATTTGATTAAGAATCCGGTTGTTCGTTATCTTCACCATATGATAGAGGGTTGGTCTTGCGGTTTCTATGGGACTGGCACTGTTGGCATTTATGATTTTCAATTTCTATTTGCTTTACTGCATGGTAGGACCTTTTCTATTGGTGGATGGTTAATGGAGAATTAGAACAATACTATCAGTTCTGATAATTCAGCTATTTGTGGTGGAGGATTATTGTTTCCTATTTTTGAATCATGTGGTGTTGCTGTGTCGGGAGTATTTGCCCCGGGATTGAGTCTTAACATGACCGCATTGGTTACTAAGGCGTTTTTAGTTCCCTCTAAGTCGGGTAATTGCTATTTTTACAAGTTTGGTGATATGGGAATTGAATTGCCTAACCGTGCTCTTACGGAGGTTGATGATTTGCTGGACCGGTCTAACTGGTTGATGAGTACTGATGCTCATCTGGATATGACTCGGCTGATTATGTCTCGTTGTGAGGAGGTGATTCTCATGCCATGCCATCACTATTGCAGTGACCAGCCGCCGGATCAAGAGGAGAAAGACTGCACCGCATACATTTTTACAAACTTAGTGTAACTTGACTAAGTTTGGGGGGAATGGCCGGTATTCGGTGCTCTACTCTGGTTCACTCTTCTCTCTATCTCTATCTTTGTTTAGTTTAGTTTAGTTTGACTTGATTTTAAAATGATTTGATCTTCGATTGGGTTTTATAATGGTATTGATCAACTTCTACTTTAGTTTTGAATGATGATTTGGATGTGGATGTTGTTTGGATGCTTTAATTTTAATTGAATGGTATGTCGATGGATTATTAGCGAGCTTGCATGAGATTTAATTCTTTCTATTTGGTTTGGTTTGTGGATATGTTGAAAGGTTTGGTATGAATGGTGGAGCTAGTGGATATTGCCTTATTTTTGTTGATGTTAATTCTTTCTATTTGTTTTGGTTTGTGGATATGTTGAAAGGTTTGGTATGAATGGTGGAGCTAGTAGATATTGCCTTATTTTTGTTGATGTTTGGTTTGTGGAAAGTTGGTGGAAATGAGAACTTAATTGGCTTGTTTATGCACAATAGTTTGGTGGTATTTGTGTTGACTTGTAGTAGGTACGAATAAGGCGTAGGAGAGCGGTTTGATCGTGTCTACCGATGGGTAACACTTTCTATCATTTCTTTTGCCAATTAGTTTCATTACAATTGTTTCATGGCATGTAGATTGTTGTTAGGTTGTTGTGTGCTTGTTTGTGTGTATGTGATGAACCCAAACAAGAACTTGAGGTTTGAATCATGATTTACTTAGTAAGCTTGATATTTACCTTAACCAATGATAGGGCAGAATCTAGTTGTCAAGGCATGTTTTAGTTGAACTTTTGAGTTGCCGAGTTTTGTGTGTGGTTAATGCATAGGACTTGACAAAAAGCTTTAAGGTTTGAGTCATGATATTGTCATATCTTTACCGGTTGTGAGTAGTAAGATTGAGAGCACGAGATCTAGAACTTGCATATATTCTCTATCTATTTGGCATGAGTTTGGTAACTAAAAAATGATATTGGGCCATCGATTCTTAGTCCTACCTTTCACTCCGGGAGTATAAGGTGGTTGTTTACATTGTTTGCTCTTCGTGCCTTTGACCTCCATGATTGAGCTTAAATGGTGAATTTCCTTTGAGATTATTAGGACAAAATTTGGGGGGAAATGAGTGTATGAGGGTGAATACGGAGATGAGAATTGGGTTGGAAATTGTTTGTAATCTTTGTATTGCAATTGTTGAGACAAGAAAGTTATGAAATTGAGGATTGATGTAAATCCTAGGAAAAATGATGCACCAACAAATTTTTGGGTGCTTGAAAAAAAAAGAGAAAAGAAAGAAAAAGAGAGGCTACATGAAATGAATGAATGATGGTGTTAGAAAAATAAGAAAAGCGATGAAAAAGAAAAAAAAATGTGTTGTGAATGAAAAAGCCTGGGTTTGAAGTGGTTCGAAGAGAATAAGTTTGGGGGTTTTGGGAAATGGAGAAGTAAGTCACTTTAGCCCAAAACCACCTACCTTTTAGCAAGCCACGTTATAACCGAAAACAAAGACCTTTTTGATTTTAGGAGCCAACTCGTTGTAGTATAGTGGTGAGAATAGTTTCAAGCCTACAGAAATTGTACTTGATATCTTATGAATGAGTGATTCTCATTATCCCTGAACACGTGAGGGAGTGCTTTCATTTCTTTATCCAAGATTGATGGGTGGTTCAAGTCATTAGCATTAACCGTGTCACAAAGTTAGGTGATAATCTCGATTGACTAGGGCATGCCAAGATAATTAAGATAAGTTGTGAGGTTGTTTCATGAGGTTTATGGATAGCTTTATTTTGTTTTGATTGAGGACAATCAAAGGTTCAAGTTTGGGGGATTATGATATGTGTGTAAAATCACCTATTTTTTTATGTGTGAGCGTGCATGTTTGTGGCCATTTTACTCTCATATCAAATGTTTTTGTTGTTCTTTCGTTGTGTTTTTGTGTTTTGAATGTTATAGGATGAGTTTTGAGCATAATATAGCACTTTTGGTGGAGTTTTGGAGGCAAATCGCCCGAGCTTGGAGTCAAAGGAGTTTAGGCTCGCCCGAGTGGAGCAAAGGAGCAAGATTTGGAGTTCAGAGCCGTCGATCGGCTGAGCTGAGCAGGCTCAGCCGAGCAAGGCCAGATAGAGAGCTCGATCGGCCGAGCTTAGCAGGCTCGACCGAGCCCTGCCAACAGAGAGCAGGATCGGTCGAGCCAACTTCGACCGAGCAATCCTGTGTGGGTTTTCTCAACAAACCGACAATTTTCTGCCTTGACCGGGCGAGCCATACTTCGACCAGGCGAGCCATACTTCGACCGGGCGATCCGAGGCCATGTTTGCTCGTCTATAAAAGGGGAATTTTTGAATTTTAAGAGAACTTTTGGTCAAATTTCCAATAACCGTCATGAGAATTCTCTCCAAATCCATCTTCCAAACACTCTCCATCCACATTCAAGAGGATCTAGGCCACATTCCTCCACATTTGGTGAAGATCAAGGAAGAGCAAGAGGTAGATTGAGTACAAGGAAGACAAGTGAGGAAGATCATCATTTGACCTATCAATTTTGTAATGGATTCTATCACTTTTCCTATTGTTTTGTACACAATTGAAGGTATGAGGAACTAAATTCATATGTGAGTGTTGTTTGAATGGATATTGTGTTGGATTGATATTGAATTTGATTGTTTACTTTCCTTTGAGAGCTTGAATTGCACTAGATCTTGTTCCTTACCACCTAGGTGTAGGTAATAGCCAGCGTAGGTGGTAGTTGACGTGAACGCTGCAGCCAACACTCGGGCAGAATCATCGTGAATATTGTAGATTCATACGATTTTAGTTCTAATCCCTGTGCGGGGCTAGGTCATAGGGCAATAATTGAAGTTCTATTTGGAGTGGTCTAGGGTTCAATAATGTAGCTGTTTGTGAATCTTAGTATCATCAACCGTTAGCTCGCCGTGACAAGGGGTTAACGAGTGTAGGGTCGATTGCTCAATCTCCTAGGGATTAAAAATGGTTTACAACATGATTTGATTCAATTTGACACAATTGATATTCACTCAACACTCACTCTTATCTCATTGTTGGACTTGATACTTTTTCTACATAAACAAAGTGAATTGATTGTTTGAGCTTGGAAGTTAAATAGAACATGTTTGGATTGTTGCTTTATTACATTTATGCAAGGTTCGGTTATGATTTTTGCCTAGTTAGATAAACTCTCAACGACTTGTGCTTGCCTAGCTATAAGTTCTTTCAAACGAGTAAATGATGTTCAATAGGGCGAATTAGAAGAACCTGGATTGATAAAATTTAACATGATATAGTGTTGCATTTACACCGTACCATGTTTTTGGCACCGTTGTCGGGGAATCTTCTAGTAGGTCTAGCGAAATTATTGAAAGTTCGAAGAAGTGTATGTTAGGTGTTTGAGGAATTGCTTGTGTGAATATTGTTTCTAACATTTGTTTGCTAATTTTTCTACTTTGTTTTGTTGGATTGTTTTGTCTTGTAATTGGTTTTGGTGATTTTTCTTAGGTAGTTTATGATCACTCGGTCAAAGGCTAGGGAGCTTGAGGAAAGGAAATTTCAAGAAAGAAGAGGAAATATTGAAATCGATTTAGATATGGCTAACCAAGGAGAGGACACGGTTAGGATTGAAGAGTTATAGAGACAACTTGAGTTAATGAAAGTTGTGCTAAATGAGAGGAATGGTCCTCGTAGACCACTACAATATCTTTTCCGACCTCAAGGGGAACCGATAACGGGAGGTTTTTGGTTAGGAGTGAATGCTACGCAATTCGAGATAAAGCCGCAGTTGGTCCAAATGATCCAGAACAATCAATTTGGGGGGCATGTGACCGAGGATCTGAATGTCCACATATCTAGATTCTTGGAGATCACGGTGTAGGGTTTGAGTCTACGATGGATAACACGAGTTGCCATTATGAATTTCTTGCCAAGGATCGTTCTTAGGATACCAGGAATAAATTTCAATTAAATAAACCATGCGAACCTATGCATGCTCCTACAAAATTAATTGCAGAGGATGGATTAGAGAATACCTGATTACACCGTTTGATCTACAGGTCTTGATCGGAGCCAACAGCGATGAAATAAACTTGGATCTGAGCTTGAACACCGGCGATGAACAGTTATTCCTTCAGATCTGATCTTCTGATCTGTTCCCTTGCTCCTTGGAAATCTGGTGAGGATTATCTACCAAGTTGGATCCGAGATCTGGAGAAATCGATCAGTTTCTCCCTTGGATCAGCCGCGGCCCTCTCTCTCAATTATACTGAAAACCCTAGTTTTTCACAACACTTAATGATCTGATAGAGAGAAGGCCTTTATATAGTGTTAGGGTTTTGAGAAACCCTAATCCTAATGGGCTTGAGCAGTTCATGGGCCAGACCAGGTACCAGATGCAAATAATAAAGTGGTCCCTCTTTATTAATTAATCATTCCTTGTTCAACCCAGAACATAATTAATTAATAAAACATTGTTTTAACCTTCACCACGGTAACAATGCTGACTCGCCCCTTTATTACCACGTTATTAGGAACGGGTTGCACCAAACTAACATGATCCACATATTTAAGATTTTAGACATTCATTAATTAATTTGGCTTATGACAATCAGCCATAATTAATTAATCTCTTATTTCCTGAGTAATACCACTCACTCCTTTTCACTTATGCCTGAATTAAATAATTCAACCTGCAGGGTTTAGCATAATGAACCTTGTGAGCTCCTCAGGGAATGTCACCATCCTGAAACAGATATGCTTACCTAAACGTCCAAACTAAGTAGGCCACACACAAATTGCCAACGCCCAAAATACTGGTATAAGAGTACATGAAGACTCGCCACCCTGGTAAATCAAAGTGTGGTCTGATAAGCTCGTTTTTTTACTCACTTATCGCTTTGTTTTTCCTTTCTTTTATGCATTTTATTATGTTTTCTTGAATAAACTGAGCATGAGTGTATATTAGAGGGTATTATGCTTGTAATGGTGAGATTTCGCAGGTTTTAGGCCAAATCCAAGGGAGAACCCGTACCGAGAGCAGCAGATGTTCGGAGAAACAGTCACTACTTCTTCCATCGTTGGAATCTGAGCTAATGGCGGATATCATTTGAAAGATCTTTGAGTTAGCTTTCCAACGCAACTGGAATCGGATCAATCGGAGTTCGGACGCGAAAGTTATGGCCAAAACCGTGAGACTGCGCAGAAGGGTTAGAAGTAGAGAAACGGTCTCTGTCTCGCCCGAAATGAAAGCCATCTCGACCGAGACAGGAGCAACCATCTCGGCCGTGGCAGGTTTCATCTCGGCCGAGATGCGGGATTTTTCAGCACAAAATCGTACGCAACTGAAGATTTGAAAGGAAAAGATGTTATATCAAGATTGGGACGAATTTTGGAGCCAAGATACCATCCAAGGCCTCAACCCTACTTCTATATAAACTCATAATTAGCTCAGAATTGGGGGTCCCTTCAGTTCTTTTCTCCTTTACAGTTTCACTACTTTATTTTCTGTTTTCTTTAAGTTTTGTCAGAATTCCTCTTTAATTTTTTTTGTCAAACCTTTATTTTTCAATGCAATCTTTACTTTTCCTCGCAATGTTTACTTTCAATATGTTAGGCTAGAACCCTAAACAGGTTCTAGGGTTTCTCCATCTGTGATGCTTGTTTAGATTTATTTATTCAAACCCTTGGTTTAAACTCTTTGATTTTATTTCAAATCTATTTTCAATTGAAGGATCGAGAGATGAAAATTGGAATAGGTTTTAGTTATTGATTGAAGGACCGAGAGGTGAAAATCGATAATAGGAAGTGAGAGTTTGATGCTTTTGAATTCTGTCTGACCACGAAGATTTCAATTGTAGGAAAAATCTAGATCTTTATGAAATTGATTAATTGGTGTATTTTGAGACCGAGAGGAGATAGATCACTAATTAGTAATTAATTGCCCGACCAAGGAATTAATTCCACAATAAAAGGTTTTCCACCAAAATTGTGTTTTATGGGTTTGAATATTTAATTCTTGCATGTTGATCAGTTTGGTAGATTTCCCTAGAATCTGTGCTTTTTAATATTTGAATTTTATCTTTTTAATTATTTCTTGATTTGAAAACTCAAAACCCTTTTGAATTGATTTACCCAAACAAAAGTTTCAAAAACTATATCCAGTATATGATTTCCCTTCGTTGTACTATCTCTGTGGGATCAACCAACCCCTGGGTTGTTTATAAATTTATTTGTCCTATGCTATAATTTGTATGCAGATTTAGCATCGATCATGGTAAATCTGTGTGCCCCTTATCCTTCAGTTAGGTTTAAAATCTAAACAAAGTGAATTGATTGTTTGAGCTTGGAAGTTAAATAGAACATGTTTGGATTGTTGCTTTATTACATTTATGCAAGGTTCGGTTATGATTTTTGCCTAGTTAGATAAACTCTCAATGACTTGTGCTTATAAGTTCTTACAAACGAGTAAATGATGTTCAATAGGGCGAATTAGAAGAACCTGGATTGATAAAATTTAACGTGATATAGTGTTGCATTTACACTGTATCATTGATCAATGCAAGAGTTTAACAAATAGGATTACGTCTATTTTTTATGAATGGTTGCAGCAGTTTGATGGTGATGTTAGTAAGTTGTCTGATTTTCTGGCTGCGATTGATCTTGCTGGAAAGAATGTGCGAGGAATGGACAATGCTGGTGCGGTCGGTGATAAGAGACAGATGTTTTAGAATTTTTATGGGGCTGAAATACCAGATAAAGTTGATGTTCACCCACCTGATATTGTGAAGACGAAAGGAAGTGGTACTCGCATTATGTCAAATAAAGAGAAGGCAATTCGTTTGACGAAGAAGCAAATTAGGCTTTGCAGAAAATGTAATAAAATGGTTACTCATCACTCGCGTAATTGTGACAAGTTTAAGGATGCTGGAAGTAGTGTTTAATTTTTATTTATTTTTTTTTGCTTTTTATTTTGTGTTACGTAGTTGTAGGAACATTTTCTATATTATTGTTTCATTTTTTTTAGTGTTTTGTTTTGACTTATATTTGAGAAGTTTAAGTTCAATTTATTTAATCAATAGCATTTTACTTTTATCAAATATATTACGGAGTTATTTCGATTGTAATTGTGGTGTTGTTGGTTTTAGTTGTGATGTATTACTTGTAAATATTTTATGTTTAAAGCATATACAGTTAACTTGCCTGTATTACTGCTGTAATAGTTTTAATTGGTTACAGTTAAAGGAATTATTGCATACGTTATAATTTATAAATTTTTTTAATACAATAATTGCAGTATTCTCGCCTGGAATACCGTAGTTAAAGTTGTAATTTGTTGCAGTTAAAGTATATTTGGTTTATGGTATAGTACATAATTTATGTGTACACATTTTTTGCAGTTTATTCGCCTGTTGCAATCATATTTATTAACTGTTACAGTTAGCGAACTTTGGTTTTACTTTCCTATATATAAATTGTGTATACAAATTTCATAGTTTTTTCGCCTGTAATATTGCAGTCATAAATTTTTTAATTATTTTGTTTAGTTTTTTTTTTTTTTTTTTGCATTTTTTTATATATGAGGGGTTTAACTTCAATTTATCTAATCCATATTAATTTACTTTTATCATATAAGTTATTTGTTTTTTCTTTTTTTTATATTTATTTTTTTTAAACATGCAATTATATCGCCTGTAATAGTGCAGTGATAGTTTTGAATAGTTACAGTTTTAATTGTAAATTTTTTTATATCCCTATATCTACAAATACATACCAAAATTTAGTCAAAAAAACGAATTCTTTAACATAAATAAAGTACTTTCACATGTCAAAACGATACTTAAAGTTCTAACAAATACGAAAATGATGTCTTCAAAAGATGCAAAAAAAATAGCTACATAAAATGTTTTATGCTTAAAACAGAAATGTCTAGCGGTAGATTTCCAAGTACTTCGCCATGTCAAGATTTTGGTCTTTGTAGTGTCCTTTGAAGAATTCGTTGGCAATGATGATGTATTTCTTACCCAGTTTGTTGTTCTTTGATCCGATTTATGTTTGGCACATCTCCATTCGTAGAAGTTTTAGCTCATGCTTCGATCTCTGATGCAGTCCAATGTCCCAGTCATTTGCAGATTCTCCCTTGAATGTTTCCATGTGTCGCATGGCAAACACACCACAGTCAACATGGTTGGTGGATGATCACCATTTCATTCTCATCCGATCAATTATTGCATCGCCCACAACTTCTCCTCTTTCTTGAATATTAATTCATTTAGAAAGTCAATGAAAAGTTTAACCTGGATTTTTTGTAGACTCTTGTGTTAGTTTATATATATATTTTTTATTTTAAAAAACTAAGTAAAGTTTTTCGACATACCACTTTGTTCGGTGTTTCACCGTATTTTGCTGTCACTTCTTTTTTGTCCAGCTGGTTGGAGTTGTCTATCAGGAGTATTTTTCCATCCACCAGATCAAAACACATCACATAGTAGTGAAAATTCATGCATATTGGTAAGCAGACCTGTCATGTTGTTTCAATTTATTTAATATTTTGTTTCAACAAAGTAATTGATTTTTTCACAAATAATAAATCTTACCAGGTCGACTTCATCAAGTTTGACTTTTGGGTTGTTTTCAGCTCCAAACCCAAGCGATGCAACATTTCTTTTTCTGCTTTTTCGTCGGTCCATGTTTTCGACTTGTCCACTATGGTAAAACTCTGAATTTCATAAAAGGATACGTAATGTTTAGTCACAAGTATAGTAAGTAACACATGTAATTGTAAAATATCCCTTACATATATAACAGTAAAATGAAATTCTATTAATTTAACGTAATACTAGTTATATAAATATACAGTCAATAAGCATTTATGTCGCAGTTATTTAACATGTAATGTGTATATTACTATGTAATTCAATATAGCATATTTATTTATTTCTTTATAGATTACTTAACATATTTTAAACTTTTAATATAATCATAAATATGGGTCAGTTAATTGACATAAATTATGCAGCAAATGCAAATATGTTAGTGAATTTAAAGATATTATTATAATGTAAATTGTGTTGAATAAAGTGATTACATGTAAGAACGTTCTTACACATGGGTACGTAGTGAAGTAGAATATGTATGGTGCATCAGCATTTCTTTGTTGCTCCTCCGAATTTAAGAATGAGCACCATGCGTCTACCACACCTGACCTCACAGTTATTGAAGGTGTCATGGTTCTCAAATCTTTCATTGTTAGATGAGTCAGTGAGTCTTCGTACACATATTCTCCACTGGAAAAAATTTAAGTGAATTTAATAATTAAAAATATATTATATATGCTAGAAAAAATTTCTTACCCGTTTGTTGTTTTCTCGTGCATTATCCAATAGTAAATAGACCGTGAATCATTTAACATCTTCTTGCTTGGGTTTTTCACATTGACTACGCAAGGTGATATCACCTTGCTCGATTTTTTTTCTCCGCAGCCGTCCTTGTTTCAATTGTTTTTTTCACTGTGGTTTTCCTTTTTTTCCCCTGTATATTTTGGCACTTTAATTATTTCATCTCGACTATGTAATATGTGTATTGAGAATAAATAAAATTTAAAATATTTTATGTTTAATATATTCATTAAATTTTACCTTAACATTTGCTTTCTTTAAGGTAATATCCGCAGCTTCTTCAAAATTTTCCAATCCTTTGTCCTCAGTGTTTTCTTCCAAGATGGGTTGTTCTGTATCCATGTTGTCTACTTCTATTTCTCCACCTCCAGCATTATCGTTAAAGGCAGATTCCTTATCAAGCTCTGCAAACTGCATTAAAAAAACCAATAAGTTGCAATTCAGTATTTAGTAAGTTGCAGTAATTTAAAATATGAATTTTCTTACCAGTTGTGTAAATCCCAAGCTGAAATTAGGGCATTCCTGCATTAGTTCCCACGTATCCATCATTTGGTTTAAACACTCTTCCCATTCAGGATCGTCATCCAAGACTGCTTGTGATGAAAGGACTCCGTGATCCTCTTTTGGTTTAGCTTCGAAGGTGACAGGGATCAGGAATTTTGATGCTTCAAATGCAACTCTGAATCTGGGGTTCAACATTGTTGTTTCTGCTGCGTTGGTCAACTTTTGTAGGAAAGTGGCCACCGAAGATGAAGCATGTTTCATGTTTCATGCATCATCGTTGCCAACTTCATATTTGTTTCCATGATCCATTCCACTTTTTTCTTTTTCTTCATCTGCTGATATACCCTTCAAAATAGCAGCCTCATAATTGTTGAAATTATCAATCATTTCTTCCGTCACATGTAATCTAGGCTCTATATAGCCTTTCCCAAATTCCTTTCTCTTCCTGATTTCATCCTTTTGCCTTTGACGCAGCAATTTGGAAGTCCATGCATGTACAGTAGGGAATACTCGATTCACTTATCGTTGCAAATGAACCACACGATCAACATAAAACATCTGTGATTTGAAAATAATGTAGTATATTATTCAAGCGAAGTAAATGTATTTAATGTAAAGTGTTATGGTAAAAGTATTTCTCTATTATATATAAAAAGTAAGTACAGTAAATTACACATAAATTTTGCATAAATAGAAAATTTTAAATGCATTACTAACAGAAAATTAATTGTAATTAAAATATGTAACATAAAATGAATTTGAATAGCATGCTATTGAATCTGTAATATTTACAAGCATGAATGCACATTCGTTGCAGTATAACAGAGCAATTAAGGAATACAATGCATTGGATTTGTTTCATATTTTGAAACATGCTTCATAATAGGACATAGTAAATCAAATGCATATTAAGTATATATGTTACTTACAATAAGAAAGAGAATCGGTCCAGTGAATTTCCCAGCTGTATTTTCCCTCCATGCGAGGACTGTCCCGATGAGGCAACTCACAACGTAGTTGCTCCAGTTGTACTCTTTGATTTTGGTAATATCCATCAGGTTTGACATGATTTTTGGTTTGATATATCCATCCGGTGAATTCTCTATGAATACAGATTCAACCAAAGTCATGAAGCTCACATAAAATAAATCTCCACCTTCTTTGTCTCCCAGCATTGCTTGCACTACATCAGTACTTTTGATCAAGTATTTCGATTTTCCTATCTTTGCTGCCCATTCATCTATCTCCACATTGTCTGCACTATGTGTCTTTCTCTGAACAATGTTGCCCCCTTTTGGAAAGCCTAATGCTAACCAAACATCTTCTTCCGCGATATGTATCCTTTCCTTTTCAGAAGTAACAAGACAACTGCTTTCAGGTATGGAATTTGACACACACCAATGTGCAAGCTTCATGGGAATTTCTTTCACCATCATATTGAGTAATGATGTGAATCCCATTTTTGCAACATATTGATTTTTAGCCATGTTTAGTTTTTTAATTGAATCCACGAATTGCCTGGGACTTGATCGGTATCCTAATTCCAGGAAAGTTTTCTCCAATATTTTTGTTTCTTTAGTTTCCATGTTTCTGGATTTCTTTGCTTTTTTTTGGTGATGGTGGCTCCTTTATAGCAATTCTTTTTCGTCTCATACTTGCAGTAAAATATAATAAAACATACAATTAAATTTAATAACAATTGCACTAATCAATGTTACATTTCAAATTTTGCATGATGTCATGATGCATTCTTACATTGAGTAATATTGCATCAAAAGAATACATTTACTGCATTAATAGTTCATTTCTTTATATCATACATTGTGTAACACAAATCAGAAATTATAATGCAGTTTAAGTTTTATTAATATGCATCAAAGTTTACAAAAAATTGCAAAGAATTCTATCATGTATACCATTCTAATTTGCTTGACTTTCACAACCAAAAAATTAAAAAAAAAACAAATACATTACGTTGAACTACATATATGTACATTAATATGATAGAGATATATTGATACATTTCATTTTTTGAATTTTGTTAACATGTATATTCTATCTGAATAATGTTGCAGCAGAATTACACATTAATTGCAGTAATAGTTATTGTTTTTTGTTCTGGATCTTCTTTTACAAAGCATCAATTATCATTCGATTTAAACTTTTCACTAAATATACTGCAGTTGAAGTTACATGAATATACATTACATTTACAAATAATTTGCATATAATTATATGATGTATAACATTCTAATACTTTGAATAATTAACTCAGAATAATGTTGCATCAGAAGTTCAAAATTATTGCAGTAATAGTTTATTTTCTTAGTGAATTTTCCTATATATAACATCAATAGACGTTCGAGGCAAACATTTTATCATTGTAGTGCAGTTTATGTTTTACAAATATGCATTACTATTGAATTAAAATTGCATATAATTCTTTCAAGTGTAATGTTATAATACTTTTAATAATTATAAAAAAATTGATGAAATTAAGGAAGTGGTTGCTCTAAATTATCGCAGTTAAAAGCCTTAAAATTTACATTACATTAACTATAATTCAACATGAAATCGAAATTTTTTTAAAATTAAAGATAAAATTCGTTATGCCCATACCTGTATTGTCGAGTTTGTTAGAGGTCGTCTTCAATTTTCCGACAGTCCGACGTTTGTAGTTTCCGTCGAACCTCGAAAAAAAAATGGAATTTCAAATAAAATTTATGAACATAAAACAGATATTTGGTGTTGAATGTTCTTGACAAACACTAAATCAAACATATTCACTGTTTTTTAAGATTGTAACAGTTATATGTAAAATTCGATTTTCAGAAAAATTTTTAGAACTGCAATGCCGAAAATCGTACAAATCTATGTATATAAACTTGCAATGAATGTTTTCCAGTTATCATACTAACCTTCGCCTTCGTTTTTCACTCTACTTCGGCCGGCGACGGTAAGTTCTGGAGAAGCCGCCGCTGTAAAAATCTTTATGCGCGGTGGTTGCGGTTTATGAGTGAAGAATTAATGTTTGGTGGGTTAAAATGTCGAACGCAGTAATTGCGCCAACCACCACCCGTGTTCTTCGAAAAACGTGGGAAGTTTAAGTTGGATGCATATTGACATAATTACCCTTTTCTGCAACTTTTTTACACTACATATGCAGCGAATTTTTTTAAAAATCAAACTAAATCTGAACCGATAATAAATTAAATGGAAGATCCAGATTTGGTCCATTGATTTTTTAATTTTAAAGGCTTTGATTAAATCTGAGATTTGATAATTTTTATTTTATTAGCTATATTTATTTAGATTAAAGGGTAAAATAGGAATAATAATTTTGAATTTGAAATATTACCATAACTGATTCCTAAAATCACTCCATCATGATTTCCATATATTTCATATTTTTGTTAAATAAATTATATTCCAAATACAAAAACCTGCACGTATCTGTATCGCAGAAATAGAGAAGAGCCCATCATGTGCAACCAAGAATCTGATGTCGATGATACTGCTAGCAGCCACCGCTGTTGCGCCGGAATGATCCTCCCTCTACCATTATCAAACACCTCGCCCACATCAAATGAGTGCTCGCGTCCATCTGTTTTGATTCAGCATAATATGCGCCCCAAGTATGTGTAACCAAAATTGTATTCTTGTTTGTCTATTTCTTCGCATGATTTTATTTGCCTCAATTTAATTTCTCTCTTTTTACAGTTTTTGGCTCTCTCTAAACATACAATAAAGTCCTGCGTCACAATTTTTTTTAAATTTGATTATTTATAATCCCATATTTCCTGTCATTATTGCAGTATTATTGATTCTGGCTAGTTTTTGCTTGATTTTTGTATTTGGATCGGCGATGGCGGAGAATATGAGACATGGGATCGGAGGACTGATCGATAAAATCTTGGATATGATCTGATTTTTATTTTATTTGATAGGAAGTGGTGGAGATTTTGGATTAGCTTCCTGATTGAGAAGATCGGAATCGAAAGCTCTAATTTGTTGTTATTTTTCCCCCAACAATCTGTACATGCGACCAATTTCATGTGGTTTTAATATATAATTTTATTAAAAAATATGCAGTTATTCTGCCTGTAAACATGCATAAATAGAGCATATTTACTGCAATAGATTTTTTTTTCTAGCATGAACAACGGCAACGCGGTGGTTTTGGGGCCGCGACGCAGTGATTTTTTTGCAAGCTTTTTTTTATTCACATGGATTTAGTGTATAATTTCATTAAAAATATGCAGTTATTCTGCGTGTAAACATGCATAAATAGAGCATATTTATTGCAATATTTTATGAGTACTGCTTGTATTTGTCGTGTGATATTACTGTCTTTTTCCTTGTCTTTAGTAAAGTTGTTACTATCACGAAATATGCAGTAATTACGCCTGTAATACTACACATGATTTTCATAATAATAGCAATTATAGTAATTTGTTTTTTAAAAATTTAAATTTGCTTTTTTGTGTAGTTGTATGGATTTTTGCATTAGATATTTAATTACTGCAAATAATTATATCATTTATTGCAACTAAATTGTATAAAAAATGCAATTTTTATTGATAAACAAGTTGGATTTTATTTATGGTCTTTTAAAATTGCTTAATATTTGAAATCCCGATGAACATAAAAATTAATTTGAAATTCAAAAATTTAGTGATCCAATCCCATAAAATTAGGAAGTAAAAAAATATGGTTATTTGCAAATTTACAACCTAAATTCAAGCTAAAAAAATTGTGGGTAAGATATGGTTATTTAATGCATAACTGCTCCTAAATTCAAGCTAAAAAAATTGTGGGTAAGACAGAACCAATCCCATTAAATTAGGAAGCAAATATAATTTAATTTTGAAATTTAGTATTTTAAAACTCAAATCCCATAAAATTAGGATTGAAATTCGTGCATATATATTCTGATTTTTTTATAAAAAAAACCCACGTAATGCAACTTATTCTTCTTAATCATGCAACTTTTTTTTCTTAATAATGCTGCGAATTCGATTAAATTTTAAATGCAGCAACTGCCTTCCTTGATTTTCGAAATAAAAATCGTGGGAAGATTTAATTTATGGCTTAAAGACTGAAATACCCTTATATGCAACTTTTTGTGTCTATATATGCAGCGAATTTTTTTAAATCTGATCCGTTTATTTAATTAATCAATGACCCGGATATGGTCTTATTTCTTATCTGGGAGGTGGTTGATACTATAACGCTCCCGTATATATATATATATAGAGAGAGAGAGAGAGGATGGGTTATGTAAAAAAATTTTCAGTGAATAAACTAAAAACTTATAAATAACATATTCATGAGTTATAAATAATACTCATTTGAATCATAAATAACATTTTAATATGGTAATTAACCTTTTCAGTGATGTTATTTATGTAAAAATGATAATTAACATATCAAAAATGATAATGAACATTTCAAAGTATAATTAACATATTAAAAATATTATTTAGTATCCAGATAAGTGTTATTTACAATTCATGAATATGTTATATATAAGTTTTTAGTTTATTCACAGGAAAAAAATTTTACACAACCCATCCCCTATATACATATATATATATATATATATATATATATATATATAGGGTAGTGATCAGGTGAGAATAAGAGTTACTATGAGAAATAAGAATAAATCTCGCGCGTCAATTTCATCAAATCGACAAACAGGATTCATTCTCAACATATTGAAAAACGCGGCATTTTTGCCCCAATATCGTGCAGTTTTAGTCTTTAAAGGCTAAAACTGTAAAAATACTCAAACACAAACAGCAACCTGCATTTTAAGCCCGATTTACTTCATTTTTAGCCCAATTTACTTCATTTTTAGCCCGGTTTACTTCATTTTTACATAATACGAATTTAAAAAAATTAAACATCTTCTTCTTCAAAGCAACAACACGAGTGTAGTCTATATAAAACTCAATACCAACATCAACAGTTCTTAAAACTATGCCCTTAAAATGCTTCATCTTATCAACACACTTTGGAATAAATGAACATGTAAGATATAAAAATGCACAAAGTTAACACTAAAGATGCACAATATAATAGAAAAAATGAACGTCGATCTGAATAATTTTTTTTTAAACTATATTCATGCATAATTAACAACGTCGAGACCGAACACGAATGCAAAATCCAGAAACAAAGAAAAAAAATCTGATCGACAAAAGAAATATAAATCAATTCGAACAAAGAAGGAATAAATGAACATGTAAGATACAAAAATGCACAAAATTAACACTAAAGATGCATAATATAATAAAAAAAATGAACGTCGATCTGAATAAAACAAATTTTTTAAAACTATATTCATGCATAATTAACAACGTCGAGACCGAACACGAATGCGAAATCCAGAAACAAAGAAAAAAATCTGATCGACAAAAGAAATATAAATCAATTCGAACAAAGAAGGAAGAAGAAATCAAATTGCGTGAAGAAAGAAATAAAAAATCTAATGAGATACTATTTCAGATTTTAAAAAAAGCTAAAATTACAAAAATAACCTTAATTTTGCAAAATTGCAGGATAATCAAGGAAAACTGCACACGGAGTAAAATAGATCATGAGCGTTGAAATCACAAAATCAAAGGCTAAGATTTATTCTTATTTCTCATACTAAAAACTATTCTCATATGATCACTACTCTATATATACATAAAGAGAGAGAGCGAGAGAGAGAGAGAGAGAGAACGGATCCGGTAAGAAAGGTCTTAACGTGAGAAAGTGAGAAAGATGTTTGATTGTGTTCATGAGGTTGCTTGATTGTATGCAGGTCGCTGCTTGATTGCAACGTTGCTTGATTGTGTTTTAGTTGTTGCTCGATTATTTTGTTGTTTGATTGTATTTTAGTTGTTGCTTGTTTGAATATCAACCATTGATTTTTTAGATCTAATGGACATGATGCATTATCTATATCTTCTATATATTATATTAAAGGAGAGTAGTTAAAAATAACTATTCCCGTCAAAAACTTTTTTATTTATTTTAATTGTTGTTTTTTTATTATATCATAAATATATATAATAAACACTGATAAAAATATAACAAAATTATATTTATCATTTTTAAAAAAAAATTCATCTCATCAATTAATTATATTTATTATTTAATAACTAATACATGTATAATATTTTTTATAGAATAATTTTTAGATCAAATCTCATAGAATTTGTGTTTGATATATACATCTTTTTAATTTTTATTAAATTCATATATACATATATTTGATGTATAATATGAAAATTAGTTTACATTATATTATATTATATTATATTAAATATAATATTGATGAAGAAAATTCGATAAATTTAAAATAATTTCTAAAAACATTAAAATATATAACTTCGTGTTTTATATATATATATATATATATATATATATAGATATTCAATTTATATGTTTGTATATAAATATTTAATGTATAATATGAAAAATAATTGGATTATAATATATTAAATATAATATTAATGAATACAAATAAGATATATTTAAATGAAGATGAAGAATATATTAATTACAAAATATGGATGAGCGCAAGCTTTATTCTAAATCCAACTCCAATTTCAATAAAAATCCTTTTTTAGTGAATCAGAAGATATTATTAAAATAAAAAAGTCAAATGAATTTATATGATAAATGTGAGCACTTTTTAAAATAGAAAATTATTATATTTGTTATTTTATCTATTCATATATTTACTAGATATTTCATATTAACTTTCTGCATCATAAAAGAAAAGGAAAAATAAATAACGTTGAAGTAATGAAGTAGTTTTGTATTGCAACGGAAAAAGGAGTGTGAAGGCCATCCGTTCTTCATATATTTTCTACGCCGATTCCAGCCCTACTCCCGGCGCTTGCATCCGTATTTTCTCTCCAATCTCTAACTTTCTTTTCGATTTGCTGCTTCTTTTTCGCATTAATCCTTTCTATCAGCCGAAAAACATGTGATTAGCCTCCTCTTTTTTTTTTTTTTTTTTCCTGAGATTGGGCGGTGGGTTTGTAGCGATTCTGTAAGTTTTGATTCTTTCATTTTTTTTTCCAATTATTTTATTACTATTATTTTTTTTTAATTCAGTTTTGCATTTGATTTGCTGCTGTATATATGTTTTTTGGTTTTTAATGTACATTCACAAGCTAGTTAAGAGGGCAACTGCATTCATATCATGTTAGACCGATTTATTTCTGGGTTTGATTGCTTTTATTTCCTGCATGTTAAGGATATAGGTCTCAGAGAATGTCAGCAGGCACAGAATTGTTGAGAAATGTGAAGTGATTGGGACTTGGGATATTTCTTCAAACTGCAGTGATTTTGTGCTGTGGGTTTTCTTATAGTTAGTGAGATGCAATAGGATATAATAATTGATATTCCAGAATAATGAGAGCTTAATTTATATATCTTATATAAAGATCTTGCATCAAAGAGGATAAAAATAGTAAAGTAGCCGGACAGAAGGTTAATGTTTTAGAAATTATTGGTATCCATTCTGGTGACTATCTTTTGGATCAGCTTTTTTGTGATGGTTAATTATATTTTTAGATTATTTACATTATCCCTTAGCCACAAAAATTGTGAGTTTTCATGCTCCTGCTTGACAATATGAGATTACTGTTTGCTACTTGGAGTCTCATCGAAAGCCTCTTCTAGTCTTCTTAATTGTGAATTGTTGTCAATCCTTTGTGCCGTATGTCCCATGGGTGACAGAGTGTGAAACAATCGAGTTAAAATATTTTTTCCATTCGGTCCGCAGCTTTAGGTATTGACATTGGCTTTCCTAAATACATATCTAAGTTGCAATATTGCAAGTAAAATATTGAGTTTTGAAAGTTTTGGCTTGTTTCAACTGTCACTTATGCTGTAGGAAAGATGGAAGCGTGTAGAGCAGAGTCCACGCAAGAAGATGCTCCAAAATCTCAGGCTCAGCCTGAGGAGATGGGTAAGTTCTGATGTTTCTTTCAATCCAAGTTTATCCGCTCCTTTATTGTGATAGCCTTTGGAATTTGACTGCAATATTTTAGATCGGATATTGGATAAACTTATATAATCTATGATGTACTTTTGATGACAGAGAGAAAAGCTCGGGTAGATGCTGTATGGCAGCAAATGAATAAAGGTGTTTCTTCTAAGACTCTTAATAGCATCTTGGCAAACCGAAGCTCGAGCTCAAGCAAGCCTACTAGACAAAGTCCTGTGCAGAAGTCATCAACAGTGAGACACTCCCTCTTTAAGATTATATAGGGATATGTTTATTGTTTACTTGAACTAGAAATTTAAGTGTGGAGCCAACCACCCCCCTCTTTCAGGGTTGGAAAACTTATCTCGGCTTGGGATCACCTAAGTCACCATCTCCAGGAGAAGGTGTGTTGGAAAAGCGTGCCAGCATAAGTCACAATGGTTCCAGTGAGGATGCCAAAAAACTTGCTGCTGCTGCTCTTTCAGCAGTTAAGGATGCTGCTGCTGCATCAGCCATTATAGGAAGGGGAAAAGTTGAGGTGTGTTTTTTATCCAGTATCATTGCTTTTCTTTCAAATTCTACTTTGTAGGCCCTCTTTTCCGTTTCAAGCTGGATATGAATTTACTCTTGAACCATTACTTTCACATTATCGATAGGCCAAATATGCAACTATATCACAAAGTATGCGTGTATTTTCAAAAATATTACTCCATAAGCTATTCTTATTTTTACTTACTCAAACTATGTTAAACTATGCAAATGTAGGATGAGATTGATTTTCCGGCATCAGAATTCCAACTTGACATGCCAATTTCCATGTCGTTAAGTAAAATAAATACATATCATTAACTCATACGTGGAAAATCGGTGTGTTTAGTTAGCATTGCGGTGCCAAAAAAATCAACCTTGTCCTGAATTTGCATTGTTTGGGTATTTACATAAATAAAAAAAAAAGGATTAGTTTATATATATATATATTTTTTTTTGAAAAAAAAGCGCATAGTTTGTAATATACTCAAGTTTGAAGTCTTCGCAAAAGTGAATGTTGTATTTGATGAATTAGGAGATATTTTTGTCTAATTGGGTTCTTTTTGTTTGTCATGCGTCGACTTACTTGCTGATAAACACTCAGGAAAATCTGTCGTAATCCGTGTTCCAAATTTGTTGGGCTTTTAAAATTCTGTACTCCTCACTTTCTTGTGAAGTCAATTTGATCATGGATATGCTCACCTTCTAAGACCAAAAGATTTGATATTTTTATGCATTCTAATAACTATATTTTGTTTACTTTATAGATCATTTACGTTGTTATGTTATGTGTAATTTGGCAGGTTACTGAAGTTCGAGACTTTGCCGGAGAGGAAATTGAAGTGAAGAAACTAGTTGATGCTGCCTCGAAAGAGGCAGTTGAGAAAGGAAGAGGTGCAGCAGGCACCGCATCAGCTGTTGATGCTGTTCTAGAGCAGATAAAAAAGAAACCTAAACTGAGTGTGCTTGATAAGACAAAGAAAGACTGGGGCGAGTTCAAGGATGACAATAAAGGCATGGAAGATGAACTCGATGCATACAAGAAAAGTTCAAACCAGTATCTGGACAAAGTTTCTTTCCTGCAACGTGCTGATTACAGAGAATTCGAGCGAGAAAGAGATGTTCGGCTTGCATCACAGGCCAGGCGAAAGACTGATATGCGGGAGGACTGACAAGAGTGGTGTGCAACCCTCAAAGATGTGTCAAAATCTCAAAAACAAGGTGGGGCCTCGCAATTTAGCAGGTGTGATGGGCAAATGAATATATGATTATATCTTCTTGAAAGGGTGAGCTAGCAGCCTCCGCTGCATTTTTCTTGGATGTCTGAGATCTGCCGCAGTCATGTAGTGTGTACTAATGGAAGTTGCATGTCAAAAAGCGTATGGTTTTTTTCCCCTTAATTTATGTTCTTTATCGACTCCCATGCAAACATTCTTTCCACTTCCCCTGCTTTCTCTGTGTTTAATCTTTCAAGAATTATAATGCATTGTAGAAGGAGGTGTGTGTTCTCGATAGAATATTATCTACCAACTATACTCTGCAAGCTGCTAATTCTTAGCGGCTACTTTTCTTTCTTAATTCCGCGCAAAAAAATGCATGAAAGAATTGTTCTTGGATAAATATTTGGGGGTGTTTTCAGGCGTATTTCTTGTGCCAATGTAAAATAACACAGAGTTACTCTTGTTATGCACATGCATAAAAATGCTATATGTTTTTGGGGAAGCGTTGGAAAACCCTTACACTCATCAGTAGAGACGACGAATACAACATATGTACTAGGAATTTTACTCTTGGAGGTATGGTAAGAGTGTTTCATGTGTTCCCTTGAAAACTAAAAAGAAATTTTTTTTTATTAAACTATTTTTTTTTCCTTCATTCGTGTATTCACCTTTACCAAGGAAAAATGACTTACGTTAATAAATGATTTCTGGTAGAAAAAGAATATCTATTTCTCGAACTGTAACAAATAACAATGATCAAACCACATATTACGCTCACTATTAACCACTTGAATTGAAGATCAGGTTCTAATATTGTGGGTAGGTGAATATCAGTTAAAAATCTACGTTTTTTCCTGCCTTAGTAAAGATTCTGAATTAAAGTGTAATTATAGATCATCTCTATCATCATACATCGGCAGATTGAAACTCATGCGTAAATCCATAAAGAAGAAAGTAGCATCACTCGAATTTTCATCATCCAGCAGTTTGGGTTTACACAAAACTAAACAAAGAATTAAGGCTAACCCATTTTTCTTACCAATCATATTTACAGAATAAATAATACATGACAAGATCCACAGTCAAAAAGATACTCTGAAGGATGTTCACTCATTACTAGTCCCAGAAGAATTACACCCAGATAAATAGATTTAACAGAGGGAGGGGCTTTACAGAAGGGGGAATTATCAAAAATAAAACACACTGCACCAAATGCTGTGGCTGATAGGTTGGGGACTCAATATATGATGTTTGGCAATGCTTCACTACTCATGAAATAGTTTACATATGCACACTTGAGAAACTCCTTGAGCTATCGACGAACTTACTCGGGGCAATTAGAAGATGCTGCTAACCATGGGTAGCAAAGAGCAAAACCCTCTGGGTTTGGAAATTAGTAGTGAAGACTTCTTGATGAAATTGAAGCCCTGAAAATGATTTTTTTCTTAAAAAGTCAATAAATGGAACTCTGATTTCAGATTCAAAAAAAACTGTGTAAATGACAATATTACAATAGGACTAACCAAGATTGACGACATCTGACAGCCTCTAGACGGACAATCCTCTTAGGATCATCAAGTGCTTTTGATGTGGCTTGTAAGACCTAGCATTGAGAAGATGAATTTGTTTCTTAAAATTAGAAAAGCCCTCTTAATGAGTAGCAAAACCGTCATCCAACAATAAATTACTTTTTTGCCCACAGTTGAACAAATATGCAATAACAAAGAAAAGATTTCTGCATAGCTAGTGCAAAGGTAGTGTACTGTATCATCTATTCAAGCATGTAACAATTATCTGAATATATATATATAGGGAGTGACTCACATACTAAAAATTAGTTTGTGCTAAATAGGAATGAATCTACACCACTCATCTAAAAAATTCAATGGTTGAGATTAAAACATTTTCCAAGATTTTATGCTTTTTTGCTTTATAAATCATGCTTAATCGAATTAAGCACGATTTATAAAGCAATTAAGCACGAACGAAAATTGTGCTTAATTTTTTAATTTTTTATGCATTAATCTCAACCATTGATGCTATCAATCCAAGGGCTGAGATTCTTTCCTATTTAGCACAAACTTTAATTTTAGCACCTTGAGTGAATCTCTCTCTCTCTCTCTATATATATATATATATATATGTGTGTGTGTGTGTGTGTGTGTGTAGGGAAGAGATCAAATCTAACCAGTAAGAATATGTTGATTAGGAACCAATCTTGTGTGTAAGTGTGTCTAAAAATGTTCATACCTTCATTCTCAAAGGATAAATTCTTGTATGGGGAAATTCAGACATGGCAACAAGGCACTGTAATGCTGTTTCTCGAATTGCCTGAAAGCATGAACAAACTTTTTAACTAGCTAATAGAACTCCTCAAGGCTAACACATTTTATTTGCCTTGGCTAAATGTAGAGACATAATTTAATAACAAGAATTACAGATCAGAAAAGAAATGATACAGGAATTGAAAATTCATTAATAAAGAAAACAATATTGAATACAAAACAATACAAAACAAAGAGAAATTATGGTCTCAGAGATACAGAAATATCCAAAATAAGCTACAAGAGCAGGCAGCAGGTTCTAAAGGAAGAAATCGTAACTCCAGTAAACATTTCAAAGCAACACATTTATTTGCCCACTTATTTCGTGGGCGATAACAAAATAATTATGATACAAGACCTAACCAAAATTTAACATGAGCATTTCACTATACCAGGAAGTTCTTGGAAATATTAATAAACAAATTTGCCACATTTACACTCACACAACCCAGAAAGTTTATAGCAGCTTAGGAAAAATAAAATACCATCATGTGAGGGTAGGTTGTCAGATCAATAAGTTGGTGTATAATGTTGGGTGCATTTTCTACGGCGGCTTCTTTTCCTGCAGAGCAATGAGTGCAAAAAAGATTATAGAGTAGTTGACAACAGAATTGCATTTCAACCAAAATGATAGCACAAAAGGCCTCGTGCACTTTTCAGTTTGAAGATTCACCCACTTTAAGTATTCCCTTTATTTTTAGTACAAGGGCCAGATATATCCATTTGTCTATCACTACTACAATTAATAGTAGGTTAATTAACATGCTCGACCAAGAAAGCCTATGCTTTTGGGAACAAATACAAAATTGCAACCCTCAATATCATGTTACTGCATCTCTTTGTCCCAAGTGTGGAGGGAAAAACATATCAATTATCAATTGCATCAAAAGTAAATGATATTATGGTAACCATAGACCCAGTGATAAGGCTTTTCTTCAAGGAAGACACATTTGCATTCAAGTACCAATTTTCAAACGACCAAAAAGTATTTACCTAATGGTAATGATAAAATCATAAGCCTTTATAGTTCATGCTGTGTTGAATAAGCTTTTGAAGAAAAAGATATACTAACAGAGAAAATAAGCTTGATGCTTCTCTTACCATTTTTCTCAAGCAATGTTCCAGAAATGACAAGTA
>JAPKLW010001154.1:0-63185 GCA_026898455.1 Plectranthus barbatus | reverse complement strand
GCTTCTCTTACCATTTTTCTCAAGCAATGTTCCAGAAATGACAAGTAAAACATTGTAAATAATTTCCTTGTTCCCTATGTCCTTACTCAGCACGGACAAGCAATCCAATAGAATAGGTATAATCTACATGAAACATCATAAATTGTCAGGAAATTCGTGTTACAATCAATATATTGGAGGAAAGTATCAGAGTATTGCAAAAGGAAGAGTGAGCTAATATCACTAACCTTCTTGGATTCTATCAAAACAGCAGCGATGGGAGTATCAGACACAACGTGCGCAAAGGCTCTACATAGCATAGGTCTGGAAGTGGATGTTAATACAGAAAGATACATACAGCAATCAGTTCAATTAAGTTTCAAATCCGCATTACCAAGGTAGTAATTGGAAACTAGAAAAACCACCTAATAGAGGAGAGTAAATCATACAATGTTTTTATTAGATATGACTTGTGTGGGAAGTCCAAACCAAAACAATTCATTAAACTAATAAAAAACTGCAAGGAAACCCAGTCCTCTAGTGGTCCCTGTGAGGAAAAGTTTTGTATACCTAGACTTGCAAATGCATATAAGTAAAAGAAACAATCCATTATACCTGATGAATAATGAGTCAGATTTTATCACCAATGATAAAAAGATTGGCATGATTGTGCTGAAAAAGCGTTGTTTGTAGAGTGGTCGTACAGTTGCATGATATGCTCGACTCAGACAATCTCCAGAGTCACTCATAATGATATGAAATGCATCAGCTGCACTTGTTCTCAACTGACACATGTCTTCCTCAACAATGTTTAGGTTTTTCAAGTCTCCACCTTCACAATCCAACATCAAGAAACTCAATAAAGCCATTGTTATATCTTTTACCTTTTCATGCCCCCTCATAAGTAAACCTTTACAAATCCAGGCTAATCCAAGTACAGTGTTAATCCCTGACTGCATTCTTAAGGTATTCAATGTTAAACTGCTGAAATCAATTCCACTGCCATCATTTCGGGAAAGATTGTCATAGTGAGACATCCCCATCAAATAAGGAGATATCATGTCCATTGCCTGGTTTAGAGTCAGATCTCCAGAGGACTGCATTCCAGAAATGTCCAAAGGTAGCTTATTAACTAGAGAGCCCAGAGCATGAGCAGATGGAACATGTCCATTAAGGAGGTTATTTATCAACAGTTGCATAATCATTTTTCCTTTTGGTACACTTGTTTGAGGACGGAGACCTATAATAACTGAAGCAAATAATGAAGTAAGCCACTCATCTCTACCATAACTGCCAGGATTGTGAGTTTGCTGCCACCCTTCTTCCTTTACAAAAGAGCTGCCAGATTCAATAACCATCTTCCCAAACACAGTGCTTGAAGAAAGTACAGCTAAAGTTTTATTAATAATTATCTCCTGGCTTTCCTTTGAACAAATACCAACAGCCTTCTTCATTGCAGTCATTAATGCACCAAGAAGATCCTGATAACATTTTTCCTCATCAGATAAATCGACTTAACTAATAGTATATGACAAAGAAACAAAACAGGCCGTAGAATCCAAATTTATTTGGCTGCCTTACTCTTGTAAGTCCCAAAGGGGCAAGGTTTAAGGACTTTGTATGAGCAATCTTCTCCCAGATACTGAGCGTGAAATTCAGTGAGAATTCCTCAAAACCTCCAATTTCAAGAGACCTGAGTCCATGCAAGAAAAGTTCCAATTAATAGTTAGATATAAGATCCCAAGGCAATTGATGTTGTTTCCAAACAAATTAATAGTATCTTTATCATATGAGGACTATCAAGAACAAGATGGGGAATGAAACAACATCACAATCCGGTTTAGAAGTGTAATTGTATTTCTAGGAAAATGAATGTTGTGCCGAATGCCGATTCGATATTTCTGAAAGAGTGATATCAGCTAGAAAAATCTAGCCTCAAAAAAACAAAAAGGTTAACCTTATTATGTTCAAATTGATGGCGTGAGATCAATGCATTGTATGGGGTTTTCATTAGTTAGTGAATACACCATTCTTCCTGTCGTAACTGACCTATACACTAACTGCAAGCTCCATGGTATAATCCAGTGTCTAGATTCCCCAACGAACTTTCAAATAAAAAATCGATAGTCAAGCATTTCTGGGGTGGTCAAGTATTAAAATCAATGGCATTTAGTGTTTCTAATGCACTCTCCATATGGCCTAGGAAAACAAACTCCCACAAGCCCTTACCGTTAGTAATCAAAAACTTGATATACAAAGTTATGACAGAGCTTGGCCTTAAAAAAGAGTTGATCCAACATGGGTACAGATTAGAGAGAATACAAGTACAAAGAAAGATGAATGAAACATAGAAGTGATACATCAGTATTCGTACAATTCAGTTTGTAACTGTTCCAGGGATAAAACTTACAAATATTGGTATGCTATAAAGATAGTTAAAAATAAATACTTTAACAAAAAGACCCTATTGGAGCAAAAATACCACCACATTGAAATTCATGGCCTACTTAAAGATTTGGCGAGCACAAAAATAGCACATAAAATCATTTAGTGGATATGATAGAAACTCAAATATTATGCGACCTCTGCAAGCATTAGACATAAGAAATGGATTGACGTAACAAAGTACAGAAATAAAAATAGATTACCAAAAATCTACTCACCATGGAAGCACCTTTTGGGAGTAAGTATCAAGAAGCTCGACCAACACATCCCCAGCCTCATGATTACTTTGGTCCTGTTCGATTTTAGTTTAGTTTGAGTGTACTGAACAGAATTCTATAATGCAAAAAGGTAAAAGCATAGAGGGAAAGAGAGTGCCATTTAGAACCTTCATTCGTTACAGGCACAATCACAGCATAAGTGTAATATAATCAATGATTTTATATTCCTCAATTAAATGGAAAAATATAGCTGGTAAATATTCAGATAACCAGGAAAAGAGGAATATGTTAAATGATAAGATAATGTATATAAAATATTTCTCAACTATTGTTTGATAAGAAGCTGACAGAATACTTACAAAAACAGCAGTGAAATTGGTATATATAGCTGCATCCAACTCATGGATGAATCTGAACATATAATCCTTCCCTGCTCCTCCAATTTCAAAAGCTGCTTCCAATTTAAGTGATAAAGGCATAGCTGATTCACCAGAAGGTACCAGGGTGACTATCTTTTCTACAACAATACTCATAAAGCTCAGAGCTTTCTCAGATTCTGGATGTTTATTGACAAAAGAGCCAACTTCGGCCAATGCCTCCAACGTCAATCTCCACAGGAATGTCTTATTGCTATCAGAAGTAACTATTTTGACAAACTCTGACAAGATATTGTCGTATATGGACTTTGATATAGGAAAGAAGCTTTCTGGAAATGTAGCCATAATCTTCAGGCCCCTAACTGCAGTTATTCACAAAAAATAAAGAAAATGAATAAATAATATTACTAGGATTAGTGAGTTCTGCATCAAAACCCTGACATGAAATTCCTCAGAACATATCTGATCAGTAAAATGAAAGAAGTTGACATGTGAAACATATTCTTCACATCTTAAGGAATTACAGCATGCAGAGAAAATTCTAACCTCCAAGGTAAACCTCAGAACTTGGTCTTTCATCAGCTACAATTGGCCTTAAAAGATAAAATAATGCGCTCACCAATGATTTACAGGAATTGCTAAGCATGGTTGACCATGTACAAGGGGAAAAACTAAGGGCAGGTGTCGAGCTATCAGCGGAGACAGCCACATATCTGCTTGCTTCAAGAAGTTCTATGCAGAGATAAATAGCTGCAAAGTTTAATTTGACTGTAGAAAAGCAATCTTCAGCTAGATACCCATTTGACAATTTCGTAACTGAAATACCCAAATTCTCCAGGAGGAGTGGAAAGAAACTCTGAAAAACTTTATCGCACAATGCAAGAGAGGGTTTAACACAAGTGGACAGAATACGACCAACTAAATGCAATCTCTGTTTTGCTAGTGAAGGAATTTCATCCATCTCCTTGTACTCATTCAGGGATTTCATAAAGATATTTATGTCATTGTCACCTATAATTAAACCTATGAAATCACCATATTGTTTGATAACTTCCTGCAACAGTGAAAAAGCCTGCGTCATAATGTCACTGTCCTGAAAACCCATTCCACCCAACAACTCAGAATCCTTCATCAGGGTACTCTGGGGAGAAATATATATTATGTCTTTTACAGAAACCCAAAGGGCTTCAGCATGCCTTGCTATCCTTTCTGGTCCATATTTTTTTGTGCAATAGTTGAGAAACTTTAATGACTCCTCCTGCATGCAAGATAGTGCTTCCAATAAAAGAAATCGAAAGAAATCATAACTTTAGACAAAAAAAAAAGTGAAAAAGAAATTTGATGTACAGAAGACTAACCTTAGTTGATGGCAGAGAAGAAGAAAGTTTCTCTAGTAGCAACGAGATAGAAAAAGGTTCAAAAAGAGGTGTAGAAGCAAATGCCATCTGAAAGACATCATACAAAAATAAGTGTAAATATAGTTCATCGACTTTGCAATCATGAATCAACAAGGATAAGGATCCATTATAAGTGCCAGTAACACGTTAAGCATAGCCACAACCAAGCATTGCAGCATTCTGACATATCCGAGTACACTAAAAGGGCAGATTTTCGAATTTATACTTTCTACACCTTATTCACTGTTTGTTAATCTTCAGAACCTCAAGTCACTTAATTCGAGAGATGCAATCTATCAGACGATATGAGCCGCAAGAGCTTTTCATAATTTCCTCATGCAACGGCAAGATGGAGCTTACAATCTTATGGGATTTTGCTAGCAACTATATGGAAAAGTTAAAAGGTCAAACTGTAGTTTCAGCCTTTCAGGTCAGGCAGCATAAAATTTCCTGAATTTCTCTATTAACTAAATTAGACAAATTAATTAATTTGTCAATAAAAAGAACTAGAAGTATGATTTTGCTTGCATAATATGTTGAAGTAGAACAAAATGAATGGACTGGGCTACTCTTCATGCTCAAAAGTGGGTAAACAAAGAACAAAATTGAGGGGCAATCCAAGAATTAGATTCTTAACAGCAACTATTAATAATCTTGAAATCTGCTGAATCTACTTGCAGAAAGTTAACCTACTTAGAACGTATGCAGCACATGAAACAGTTATTGGAAACATTGGACTCTCAGAAAGGAAGAACCATTCAGGTTCCACATAAGTCAAAAGTCATAAGTCAAATAGATGGCTGGCAGAGGTTCTGCAAAAAGAAAAGGGACCAGGCCAAGCAAGAGTGGCATATTGTTAGTAAATCTAGCTTTGGCTGCAACCACAGTGGAGAATGAAACATATTACTCACCATTAATGCCCTTGAGAGTTCTTCCCTCTTAGTATCATCATCCTCGCCTTTTGACTGGAAAAATGATATTGGAAACCAGATAAGTATGGAGGGCAAGCATGGTAATAAATTAGCCATCCTAATAACACTGATCTCTAAGACATACAGAACAGTAGATTTTGTCCAATGATTAATGTGAATTCTAAACTGAGATGATGAAACATTTTTTGCAGAAAACTAACTGCACAGGTAGATTCAAACAAAGGTTTGAGCAGAATATATGAATCCTTCTTTTTCACTCTGCTCAATGAAGATAAAAGATAGAACACAGAATTAAATTCCTCCCAAGTCACCACCATTCCAAGATATTCTAGTTTACTTATCACTCAGCTCTACTACCATTGCCTTCCAACAATATTTAGTCAACTGGTGCTTCCATCTTTGAACCATGATATGAAAATAATCACCCATCCAGCTTACCAGGTTACAAATTGAAAATCTTAATGAAAAAGTATCATCAGCACAGATACAGATAAATATGATGAGGAATATGAAACAGAACAAGGAGTAAAGAGAACTCTCACATGTGTGAAATGGATTGGGAAATAACTGCCTAAAATTTCAAACAGATCCTCAGCATAAGTTGCTAAAGGACCAGAAGGATCAGGATATAATTGTGCAAGACATTCCACTACATGAAAGACAATCAATAGGCATTGAGGATCTTTCTCTGCATCAATGGCCTCACAGACTCCATACACAAGGTTATCTCCCTAGAAGAAAAAGAACAAGCAAATTAAAATTATTGGTAATAACAAAGTTTGCAACAATTAACTGAAAAATAACTAAAGGAGCAAGCTATATATGATATGAATATATGGTAATAAATCTGACTGGATGATGTTGTGATTCACACAACATTTTAGTGAGAACTTCTATGCTTAATTCAGTGATGTACATATCGAAAAAAAACAAAAACAAAAAAGAATCAGATAAGTACATCAAATATTAAATTTAAAAGCTTTATGCCATCATTTTGGACCTTAGGATAGTCAAACCGATGAAAATATAGCATACAAGGGAACCTCATTGTATCCTTCATTAGACAAGCTTCAAATAATTGCGATCTTGATTATTGATATATCATCACCATAATATTACTGCATATTTTAGTCAATAATGTATATGGCTCAAAATGAGGCATCGTTACACATATTAAAAACAAGGCCGCAGGGTAATTACTGTGAGTACTAAGGACACTATGATACAAGGAATAAATGTAGAGAACTGGGAAAAGAATTGACTCCCATCCTTGCTTTTTTTCCTTACAAAAAACATATATGGGCTGCTAAACATGGAAAGCAAAGAGATTTACCAAATCCACTATTGCCTCCGAATAGTTAGTTAATAGGCATTCCATGAGTTGAAGGCTCAGCTGCAAAAATTGATACATGAAAGAACAACATCAAATGTGTTAGCATGACTACCATATTAACGAAAAATATATATATATATCATACTAGGACTTACCTTCCTGTCATGTTGGCCCAAGGACTGCACCTGCAGATTTTGGAGGTAAGACTCAGCAACAGCCTTTGCTTCAGAATCAGTGACACTTCCAACATCAACTTTTCTCCTAAGTAATGACAAACAACCAACAATCGCACCACGTACTGCTTTCCAATCTGCCTGAAAAATGAGAATATTATCCATGCATCATAATTGCAAAACTACTAAACAAATAGAATATATCAACGAAATCTCAAGAAAATGCCAATTTTATGGAAACATGTGAAAGCATATGCAAAAGATATAATGTCAGAAAAGCAATCTCAATTTTTACGAATTTGCAGGAACTGTTAATCTAATGGGAAGGGTAGGTCTTATACAGCTTGGTACTTATGAACCAAGTGCTTCATTCCAAGCCTCTTAAACAATACTAGTTCATATTATAGTGAAAAAAAAAATACTGATAAGAGCGGCAAAATTTCCTTATTTAAATTCCAGTAAAGGCATTAACGAGTACATCAAAACTGTCACGGGAATCTAGATCAGGAGTTTTCTAATGTAAAAATTAGTATCATAGATACTGGATAGTGGCTAGCAGAAATAAGGCAGATAGAGATTTAGCTGGGGAGAAATATAAGCCCTTCGTGCCCATATTGCTTCTGATAAGTGATACATATCTAACTGAGCTTATTGTCCTTAATGTGATTACTGGGAGTGAACGTGTAATTTATTTTGATGCTCATAATGGAAGTTGCAATACGTCCACAGGTATTTCCTTATTCACATCATGTAACTTTTATATGTTCCTCAAACACTATAACTAAGCTTCTAGAATGTATAATGGGGAAACTTATTTACTTCATCCTCTATAAAGCGCAATCACAACATTCTATGAATCATGACACAGCTAAAACCCTTTGTTCGAACAGTTAATCCTTTTCAAAAGAGAATGCTTCTCCGCTGCAGAAAAAAGTTTGGCAGTCTATCAAATGAAATAAAAATTGCTAGTCAAGAGGCAAGAGAGAATTAATATACGTTAAAAACAAGTGTAACAGGTAGATTGCTGCTTTGAATTACCAGTCTTTCTGTGAAGAACCCTATAAGGCTATGTATTGAGCTGCTATTTAAGGGCTTTGATGCTAGTTGATCCAAAACCTCAGCAAGGAAGAGAATACCTGAATGATAGAAAGGTTAATCCGTATGATAAAGTATAACTATAAAAAGTAATTCTAAGTTACAATGCAAAACATATAAGCACAAAACACAAATTTTGCCACATAAAGGCACCTGCATTAGCTATGCCTATCAAAGAACCAGACAAAATGCTATTACTGAAGGACTCACAGAGATTGCTGCACCGAAATCTAACGTATGTCACTGCAAGCTTACCTTCTATCAAAAAAAAATAACTAAGTAAAAGACATTTTTTTCCATCTTCAAGCTAGACTGAGATCAATCAATACAGACGATAAAACTAAAAGGATTAAATTGCACATGGAGAATAAAAAAAATAAAAAAGTCTTCTTTTCCTCCAGAACTATATTTACTACCTGCAGAGAGTGTAGTTTCCAAAAAAAAATTCTAGGAAGAATTCATTGGTATTTATTGGATGAAAACACCTTTTAGCCAGTCAAGTAGAAGTGCACCAACTTCAAAGTATCAAGAAAGTAAATATTTTTCGCGCAACCTCACAAGTCACCTCATAGATAATCACTATAGCACAGCCAAATTGTAGATAATTTTGAAAAATCCAATGATGATACAGAAACACAATCACCTCTGGAGCGGATAATGCTATCTGTAGTAGTCAAATACATCTCCATTTCCCTAACCTGTAGATGAGAACTACGTTCAGTAAACATTTCAATTCATTCACTAACAATGTTCCATAATCGATTACATAAATTTCAAAATATACGTAAAATTATTTTTTTAAAAATTAAGGAAAAACTTACAAGTGTTTCCAGCGTTAAAAAATCACTCTTTAACAGAGTGACGACTCCATCAACACTGGCTGCCTGTAATTCAATTTCACAGCATACACCTCACTCATATCAGTAACATTCTATAATCAAAAGTAGCAGAGCTCTAACGGAGCGTAGTTTTCAGAAATAAATGAGTTTTTTTTACGCGTAGATTGAGCCCTCAAATTTTGGCCAGTAACAGCGTATTTGCGAATAGGTATATTAAAACGAAGATAATGTAACTATTTCACAAGTAATCAGAAAACTGTGGTTCTTATTCATGTTTATCAGCAATTAATCAGGGAATTCGGAAGATTTTATACCTGTTGGGACGGCGTGGCGGCGGAGCTAACGTACAATTCTATGTGCTTAATCCATTGAACCGAATCACCCATTGTGCTTTGTGTTGTGTTCGCAGAGAGGGTTTAAGAGGTTTTGCTGCCGGAGAGGGAAGGTTTTCAAGGTTTTCTTTATTTATATGTTTTTAAATTCTAATTTTATCTTAACAACAAATATGTCAAATTAGCTCTAAATAATAGACTTTGGTTGAAAAAAGTGACTTTGCCCCACTTGATTCAATCAAAATTCTATATCTATATTGATATCTCTATCTAATATTATATGATATATGATGAGATTAGTGTAAAATATTATTCTATCTAAACTATAAATATATATATATATATACACATGCAAATCTTAATATTAAAAAGCTATTGATTCCAAAATTCAGAAATGAGTCTCACGTGAACAAAAGTCTGCGTATCAAAGTACTCGGTTGTTATTTCACATAATACTTTAAAATTTTAAAACTTGTGTGCCAAGTGAATAAAATCAAAAACTTTAAAATTTAAATTTAAGAACAACGAAATCTTTAGATATTACGTATCTTATTAGATTTCCAAGAAAAATATGTATATCTTACTAACTTTTATATATAAATATCTTATTTTATTATATTATGATATAGTTAACAAGGTTATGTATTGTTATATTTTTCTAGTAATTATTTTAAATTAGATTTAATTTACTTAAATTCGTGGCACGAGTGTATTAGTAGTGTAATTTGAAATTAAAATATTTTGGTTCACCTTTGAATTGGGAGAAGTATTAAAATTATATTGCAATTATACATATAAATATAATTAAATCTACACAAAATTAGTGAACCAATGAATTTTTCCATGGACTAATAATTCATACAAAATCCCAATTGTCGGAATTTACTCCAACTTCTTCATAATAGATACATAGTTGTTTCTTGGTTAGCTAGCATGCACCTTCGTCATCAAAATTTAAACGGCGCCAAAAACTAGTTATGCAGCATCAGAAGCCTCGTCCAAAATGTCGAGAAATCCTCTCCTCTTGGTAGAGTTTTGGAGAAGAGAAGCATTGAAACAGTTGCCATGAGTTGATGCTGCTTCAAATCTCGTCCACAACTCCTTCTTTAAGGTGTTCTCCCCTGGATGCTTCCCCGTTCGGAAGCTGCTCCTGGGCTCCTCCTTCCCCATCGGAGTCAATTCACCTGCACCCAACACAAAACCATATAATTTGAGTTTTTTATATATATATATATATATGTATACACACACACATATATATATACAGCTCCTTATTTGAGTTACCTTCAGTCTCATTATTAGTCTCTGCGGTGGGTTTTAACGGCAGGCAGTTATCGGAAGGATCCATCAAAACACATGTTTTAGGAGGTGACACGATCCAATTTGGTGAATCTTCTGTCACCATTTTCTTTTGCATGTTGGTCTCTTTGTTTATCCCATAGAGCTCAGGATACTTTAGCTTCAAGCCATCAGAAGATTGATCGCTGGAGGATTCACAATCCGGGGACTCGCTGAAGCTGTGAACTCCAGAAGGAAAAGGTGTGGATTTATGGACTACCTGGCTTTTCTTTTTGGAGAAGGCTGATACGGACTCCAGCAATATGCAGGACTTTGGTGGTGACATTTTCATGCATGGAGTCATGGTGAACAGAGAGCGGTTCAAATTTGAGACATTTTCTGGTGAAGCACAATCAGATCCAAGATTGTCTGATGCAGCTTTAGTCACTTCTATATCCAAAGCCATTTTTGGAGTTGGGATTGCTGATGCACCTTTATGGAGATCATTACCCAAGTTTGTAAACGAGACAGAAAGAGATGAAGGGTGGGCAACTTTATCTGAGGGTATCTTTTCGAGTGTACCAAGAGAGGCCGCCAATTTTGGAGTTGGGATTGCTGATGCAGCTTCATGCAGACCATTGCCCATGTTTCCAAATGAGACAGAAGGGTGGGCAACTTTATCTGATGGAATCTTTTCGTGTGTATCAAGAGAGGCCGCCATTTTTGGAGTTGGGATTGCTGAAGCACCTTCATGCAGATCATTACCCAAGTTTCCAAATGAGACAGAAAGAGATGAAGGTTGGGCAACTTTATCTGATGGAATCTTTTCGAGTGTATCAAGAGAGGCCTTATATTTGGACGAAAAGGCCTTTTTCTGAGGCAGTGGTGTGAGTAGAAACAATTGTCTACCGCTTTCCCTATGGCATCCAACCCGCCATGATACCAGTGGTGATGGAGAGACAAGCGATTCCCACTTAGTTTCTTCAGGGCTTTCAACAGCAGTATTTGTTCTTTCTTCTGGGACACCAAGTGACTCTCTCTCCATTGGCTGTTTCGACTCATTCTCTGACCGTGTGGAAGATTGGCTGTGAACTGCCTTTTTAAATCTGTAAACCCAAGGCTGCAGAATCATACATTCAAAACTTGAAACATTTTAAAGGATAGTTTGTCACAAAAATAATAATAATAATATGGCTCAAACTATAAATAAACCTTTAAGGAAGTCTGCGTATTGGACAAGAGATCAGCAAATTCTTTGATCTCCTTCCTCCCATTATTGCTCGTCGACTGGAGTGCTTGGGCAACAAGTTCATCTATCTGCAACCAATGAGTTAGAGTAAGCACTCTCAACTTCACCAATAACTCAATAACATGTTGCAGTAAATGGACAATCGTTCAGAGTTAAAATCCCAAGATAAATATGAAATTGGCAGTCGTGGAAAAATAATCTCATCTCCCGGTGATAACAGCACAAACACCAACTGTAGAAAGGTAACGCCTAAAATTCGGAAGACATCATTCCTACACCACTTGGGTGGTAGACTAGCTGCCAATATTAATACACATTTTCACATCGCTCTTTGTTCAGAAAATTCCAAACTATAAGCAGTTTGTCAACTCTACAGCTCACATAGGTGATGATTCTCGTCTCTAGACCAAAATCGATCCTCTCCAATCACTTCAGATAAGATACTTCGATCACCAAACAGACACATACCAAAAGTATTTGAAAACTCTTCCCTTATACAGAATTATAAGCCCAACTGCTTAAAACTTACCCCCTAAAGGGAATAGCAAACTAAAAGGAAAGCAATATCTCCAACATTTATCCTAACATTCACGGGCTAAATAGCTAATTAGCATCAAGAAAGCATTACGCTAACAAAGCCAAATCGACTCGGAACAAAGAAAAATTGAGTCAATATCAGCGCTTATCATCACGTAATAGTCAAGTAGCCATACAAGATGAACCACGCCAATGCAATACCCTAGATTTCACAAAAACAGTTTAAAAAAAATAAGCAACCAAAATCAGAAATCACTCCTAAAACGTGTTCGTTGAAATTATTTCCACACAGGATAAGGTACATTACCTGTCGTAGGAGGGAGGAGATATCGGAGTGTACGCGGAGGAGGCGATCGAGTGAATCGTCTCCTTCTCGTCCTCCGTCATATTCTGAGATCTTCTTCTGAACACTGGGATATTTAACGGTTGCATTGGCATTAGAAACGTCGCGTAGCGGCTTCCTCGTCGATCTAAACCTCATTTTCGATTTCGATTCGCCGGCGTTCTTCGGCATATTCTTCTCCTCTCTGCGCGTTTTTGTGTGTGTCTGTGGTTATCTCTTCCCAACGGTCACTAAAATTCTGATCTCTCTCCTCATTTGAACTTTTTAACTCTGGCGCCGGGATTTTATACTCCTCCTGGATACAATTTTTTAGCTTATTAAATTTTATAATTATACCTGTGTGGTAAATAATTAATTTTAGTCTAATATTCCATATATATAAATATTTTCAGATTAGAAGTTTTATACCCCTCCGTCTCATTAGGTTAGTTCAGTTTGGTTTCGGCACAGAAATTAATATTTATGAGTGTAGTGAAATTAATATTTTATTAATATGAGGAGATTTTTTTCCATTTTAGGAAAGTGGACCAATCTGGTGGGAGTGGATAGACGAAAATGAAAATATGGAATAATCTGGCGGGACAGAGGGAGTATTCAATATGTCGTAATTCATCAGAACGACAGTATGACTTGTCCAATGAATCCAGACTTATCAGTCCGAGGAATCTAGACTGAAGTCTTTAGTTTGCAAACTTTAAGGAATCTCCAATCCTTTAAGTCTGATCTTGTCAGTACCATTCCTCATATGATTCTCTTTTGTCTCTATGCGCGGGAATTGGAACTAAGATTCCATGCTTGTGTCGTCAGGCTGGCAAGTCCATGCTGACTGACGTCATGAGTCTAAATGTTGATCCTCATACTGACAAGTTTGATATTCTGAAACTGGCGAGTTCCAGGTCAGTCCCAAACTGATGAGTTCCAAAACTGATGTAGTCTCAAACTTATCAGTCCTGGACTTATGAGACCCAGACTGATCAGTCCCATATTTGAACATTCGGTCTCTCTGAGTCCTTTGCACATCCAGACTGATTCTCCAGTCTGTCTTTGATCAGCTTAAATTACAACTCAAATAAAAAAAAAAACATTATAGAACTTTACATTTAAATTCAAACTGAAGCTAATCTAGAGACTTCTAAATTGGTTTGGTTTTTTACCCTTTGACACACCAAAATAAAATAAATAAGGAAATTCTAACAACAAATTTCCTAACAATTTCCCCCTTTTTGGTGTGGTTAAAGTCTAAGCTGGTCGAAGAGGAGCGACTGACTTTCCGAGTTTTTAAGTATAATCTAACAATTATAAACTCATGAAAGTACCTCCTAAGACTCAACCTACTCTACTTAGAATCTTCCTCCTCAAACTGGGAGATATATTGCTCGATTAAGAATCTTCAACGTAAAAACAGAGCAAAAATCATAAGTAAGAGCGAAAGATGCTGATTACACTAGATTGTATAAGTTTAGCTTAAAAAAAAATGACTATTCGTTGGATTTGTCATCAACAAGTCAATTTTTTCATTAAGATGAGTTCATTTTACAAGTATAGGGGAAAAACTAACTAGGAGCCAGGTTA
The DNA here is from genome assembly GCA_026898455.1 of Plectranthus barbatus. Taxonomy (NCBI): domain Eukaryota; kingdom Viridiplantae; phylum Streptophyta; class Magnoliopsida; order Lamiales; family Lamiaceae; genus Plectranthus; species Plectranthus barbatus. The sequence continues at coordinate 49,086 of JAPKLW010001154.1, read as the reverse complement.
CAAAACAAATTTATACAAGTAGAGCATTACAAAATGAAGAGACAGGGTACAATAATTGATGGGTTTTGTATACTGAAAGCATTTATTATAATGAGTATACAACGGTTTATTTCTCCTATCTGTTAACAATCTTACATGTATGAACAATGGTATCCTCTTGTCTCACCGATAGGGACGATCATACGGCGTGTTGTAGATCGCAGAAGACAATATGATCACTTGACCTAGTGAGACATAAACCTGATCACAACCGAGACAGTGTATGAGGATACGTCTGTCCGGATGGCTGAGGCATTGTCGAAATAAGTAATCTGTCTTGGTTACTTGACATGTTGGTACGCAGAGGTGGCGTATTGATGGACCGCAGTGAGATGTATTCGTCTGTCTGACATCAGCGAATACAAGATCTCGTTATATTGATTGAGTCCAAACCCTAACGAAGGTTCAGGGGTTTGCACGGGTTGACTGTTGCTTTGACTTGCCATGGTGGAGAGCCTAAGTAACGTGCTCGTATATCCGCATCTTGGGTAACAACAGTTCGTGTAGTACCGCTTGAGACTGGGTTTAGGTAATCATATCCGAGTAATAGGATGGAGACATTCCCTGAAGAGCTCAATAACATTCATCATGTCAAAGTCCTGCAGGCTGATTAAGTTCAGGCACGAGTGATAAGGATTGAGTGGTACTACTCAAGAATAATAAGATATTAATTAATTGTCGTTAGAGCTTGTCAGAGGCTCCGATTAATTAATGAATGTCCGGTAACCTTAAATATGGGGATTCTCAATTAATGCAGCCCGTTCTCATAATGTGGTAATAAAGGGGTAGGTCAGTATTAATTCTGTGGTGAAAAAGAATTAATATTAATTAATTAATTGTGTCCTGGGTTGTGGATATGAGAATTAATTAATTTATAGGCCCACTTTATTATTTGCATTAGGTCCCAGGTCTGGCCCAAGGAAAGTGTGCTGAATTGAGCCCAGGAGCCCATTAGGGTTTACAACCCTAGGTCTATAAATAGACAACTCTCTCTCATAAGTTGTAATATAGTTGAAAAACCCTAAACCTAGAGAGAGAGAGAGGGGTGCCGATCCTGTTCAAGAAAAAGGGAGGAGAATTTTCGAATTCTGGTCCTGCTCAAATACAGATCTGTGGAATTCTCACCAGTAGCAGATCTGAACGCACCGGGAAACAGATCTGAAGATCTAATCTGGAGATCAACAGATTTCTTTTTCTTTCTTTTGATTTTGATTTTATTCTAGAAATTAGATTTCTAATTTCTACTTCCGCAGATAAAAATCGAATTGCGTGGTTGAATTGAAGTTGGAAATTCAAACGCAAAAGATCGGATTAGACACTACGGAGTTACGGTAATCCCTCAATCCACAAATCTGAGTATTAAATTCATAGGAGCATGCTAGGGTTTATTGTATATTTAATTATGCACAATATCCATAAATCGATCTGGTTCAAATTGGTTTTGGTGATTCGGCTCACGGGAAAACCGTAGAATAATGAGGCCAGCCAGTTTTGTCAATGTAGAATAAGAAGAGGACAAATCATCTCGATCCAGAGGAGCCAGCGAGTTTGGCTATATCTCCTAGGGAGGCGATTAAGTTCGTGAGCTTGGCCATGTTAGCTTCCTCGTGCTCCTCTCGCTTTCTCATTTCTTCAGCTTGAAGCCTCAGTCGCTTTTTCTCGGCTTTCCTCCTTTCTTCGTCTTGTTTCCTCCAAAGATCTTCCCCCTCTTTGAACATATCCAAAAAGGTAGTCACAGTTGAGGTCACTGTATCCATCTTCTCTCCGAAGACTTTGGTCAGTTCTTCCTTGGCTATGTCTACTTGAGTTCGGACTTGTTCTGCAATAAGGTCTTTAATTTGAACCAGGAGCTAATCGTTGTCTAGGGGTGCACCGCACGATAGACTGGTGGATGTGGAGGGTTGATCATCAACAAGAATTGTCCATTCATCCCGGGATTCCCCTACACAATAGGCACTTGAGGACCAGCTGGGACGATGCACCTCCTCCTCTCGTCTTCTTCATGATCATGACGAGGTCGGGCTGCATGATCTTTCTTTACCATGTGCTCCCGTTCCCAAGAGCGCAACATGGCATCGACAGCCAGAAGAGGGGTAGTCCTCAATGGTGGGATGTTTAGTTGCAGCTTAAAGAAGTTATAGACCAACTCATGTCCGAAAATAGTTCGCCTAAGCTAGAGAAAATTATCCTCAGTCCTTTTCTTGGGGGTAGGAGCCCTTCTGTACCAGTCTACAATCTATATGCTTTGATTTTCCTGAGCCTTTTCTTCACCAGTCTGACAGATAGTTGCCTGGACCTTGGGTTGCTGCACCCTATCGACTCGTCAGCCCATATTTCTTCAGATCTCCAGAATGTGAGCCTCAGTCTGGCTTTCAGAACATATTGCTCTTCATAATTGAGCTGGTGGGTTTAGTGTTAGGTGTTGATGTAGAAATTCCACCTTTAAAATTGATGTTTTGATGTGTCAAAATTTTGTACCAAAGTCTAGGCCTTAAAGTTATTACCTCATGTAATCCTTGTATAGGATGATCAATTGTAATAGTCTAGAAGAAGAAAACTGTTAAAAATTGTGGAACAGTTTTTGAAGAAGAAGCCGTCCAGACGAGAAAACTATCAAGGATAAAGGATGAGAAAAATTGAGCAGAATAACAGACGCGAAAAACTGTGCAGACAATCTTTCAACTGTTAAGGATTGTATGTCAAAGAAAATTGTGGGCACAGTTTTCATAAGGAAACTGTCGAGAGGCGCTCACAGTTTCAGATAAGGACAGTTTCACGTCAAAGGAATATGTGAATAACAAGATGTCGATCAGTCATAAAAGAACATTAAAGAAGCCAATGATAAGAGACGAAGAAACACTCAGTTACGACTGGCGTACAACATTGTTCTGTAGGGATTTACCGTGAACTAAATCACCAAATCCAAACAAGCAGGACCAATCATGGATGTTGAATACGACAGGCAATTCATCAAACCCTAGCATGCTCCTATGAATTTAATGCGTGGATATAGAGATTACCGTTAATCCGTATAGTCTGATCCGATCTTTCGCGTTTGAATATCCAACTTTATTTCAACCACGCGATTCAATTTAATCTGTGGAAACAGAAATTAGCAAACTAATTTCTTGATTTAATCAAAATAAAGAGAAAAACAAAAGGGGAAGAAAGCTTTTTCTCCAGATCAGATCTTCAGATCTGTATCCCAATGTTGTTCAGATCTGCTACTGGTGAGGATTCCACATATCTGTGATGTGTAGGCCGGAGTCAAACTCCTTCGTCTCCCAAACACACAGGCGCCGCCCCCTGTCTCTCTGTCCCAGGGTTCCGAACTGATTTGAATGTTCTGAGGTGGCTAGGGTTTCAAAGAGAGAGCTGTCTATTTATAGACCTAGGGTTTTAACCCTAATGGGCTACTGGGCCTTTTTTCAGCATATTTAATTGGGCCAGACCTGAGACTTAATGCAAATAATAAAGTGGGCCTATGAATTAATTAATTCTCATGTCCACAATCCATGACACAATTAATTAATTAATTAATATTAATTCTTTTTCACCACATAATTAATATTGACCTACCCCTTTATCACCACATTATGAGAACGAGCTGCATTTATCTGAGAATTACCATATTTAAGGTTACCGGACATTCATTAATTAATCGGAGCTTCTGACAAGCTCTATCTACAATCAATTAATATCTTATTTTCCTGAGCAGTACCACTCAAACCTTATCACTCGTGCCTGAACTTAATCAGCCTGCAGGACTTTGGCACGATGAACATTATTGAGCTCCTCAGGGAATGTCCCCATCCTATTACTCGGATATGGTTACCTAACTCCAGTCCCAGGCTGTACTACACGAACTGCTGCTACCCAAGATGCGGATATACGAGCACGTTACTTAGGCTCTCCACCATGGCAAATGAAAGCAACAATCAACCCGTGCATACCCCTGAACCTTCGTTAGGGTTTGGACTCAATCAAGAACGAAATCTTGTATTCGTTGATGTCAGACAGACAAATACATCTCAATGTGGTCCACCACCCTCGCGTACCAACATATCAAGTAACCAAGACAGATTACTTCTTTCGACTATGCTGCAGCCATCCGGACAGACGTATCCTCAACACTGTTTCGACTGTGATAATGTTTATGTCTCACTAGGTCAAGTGATTATACTGCCTTCTGCGATCTACAACACGCCGTATGATCGTCCCTATCGGTGAGACATGAGGATACCATTGTTACGTGCATGTAAGTTTGTTTAACAGATAGGAGAAAAGTCAATCGTATTCTCATTATAATAAATGCTTTCTGTATACAAAACCTAACATGTTCGGCGTCTGACACATCAAGTACAAACTGCCCTGCAAAAAGCATGGCAGTGTCTCAGAAAAGGCTGAGGAGCAAGTCTACTTTACAGAGAAGGATGGACACTGATTGGACATCCTCCAAAATGTCTCTACCGACTATTTTCAAATCTCCAACTATAAATAGCAGGAGGATCAGAGACAAAGATACAAACAAGAGCACTTGAAAACCTTGTCGTCACTCTGCCGAATTTAAAACTCTAACATGTTGAAAGCTCTCAACCGAACGACATTATTTTCATGGTTTATTTACTAAACACGAGGCATTATTGCTTAAGGAATCTTTTGAGATTTACCGTGTGACCCTGTGTACACAAGGATTAAGTCTTTCGACTTAATCTTCTCTCTTAGTGTTTTTACTTTTCAAGTGAGAACACAACCTGATTTTCGAAGGAAAAGAAGGTTATTACGGGCAACTGCCAACCAGCGTACGTTCTGGGAAGAATTGAACCATCCATCCACCGAAGAATGAGAAGGTGATAAGTTCGTATTTTCACTAACTTATCAATGAGTTTCTTTTAAATTTTGAATGTTTTTAGGATAGTTTAGTCATTTTCGCAAGCATGATAGGGTTTTTGCACGATAGATGCTTGTGATGGTATGTTTTGCAGGTTTTTGGATGAAGAAAAAGACTAAGGAAAGAAGTGAAGTCTGAGGATGGAGTCTCGACTTCGATCGATGCAGGCCCGCGTCGATCAAAGTCGAGAGTGGCAAGCTCACGGTGTGCAAGGTTTCACTTTGATTGACGTAGACCCCCGTCAATCGTAGTCGAAGGCATCGGAAGCTTGGCGAGGAATTTCACCACGGTCGATGCATAAGTCGAACCAAAGTTCCACGTCGATCAACGCCGACACTTGGGAAACTATAAAAAGCCCTCTCTTGGTAAAAAATTAGGGTGGAAGATTGGAGATTTTATTAGAGTAAAGTACATTGGCAGTAGTTTAGAGTTTAGAGTTTGTTTTTACATTTTGGATTGAATTGTGGCAACAACTCAGGATTATTTCGGATTCGATTTTATTTCTGCAAGACTATTTCAAGTTTTTCTTTTCCATGTTCATTATGATTATGTTTATGCAGAGGTAAACTCTCTATAGATTCTAGGGTTTCAAATATATGCCTATGTATGATTGAATTTGATTAACTGCCTTTCTGATTCGTAGTTTATGAAAACTAGAACTTGTTTTAATCTTGATTTACTGGTCATAGATTAGGATTAATTCAGTTGAAATTTAGAGACTCAAAAGGTGATAAATTTCAATGGAACACGATTTTCATAATACAAATTGATTTTCTTGTCTGAAAAAGAAAGAAGCAATTGTAGGAATAAATCTGTAGAACTGTTTGGAGTTAATTATATTTTCTTGAGACTGAAAAGTTAGAGGAAATTAATTAATCAACTTTGTGAATTGTCTTCATAAAAAGTTCATAATGATTTTTTGATTTTTCACTACGAAGAAGAATGGAAATTGACAGTTAATTGATTCATGATTACATGTATGACATAATAGGTAGAAAACCTAGGATCTATGTTCATCATCTTTGAAATCCAAAATCTTTCACAAATCAATATTTTTTTTTTATTTCGTTTTATCGTAGTTTAAGATTCCGCAAACAAAAACTTTACATTCTACTTCCTAACCAGTTTTCCAAAATCGTTCGAATTAGTACTTAGGGTTTACTCGTTGCTCTAATCCTTTGGGTTCGATAATTTTATTTGTCGTTGTATTATTAGCTTTGCTAAGTCGCTAAGTGAAATAATTTTGGCGCCGTTGCCGGGGAATAGATAGAATTAAGCCTTACTATTAATTCCGTGCTTGGAATCTTGATTTAGGCTGTAAATTTCACAAATTTCAATTTCAAGTTTATTTCGTATTTTTCTTTCGAATTCTCCCTCGACTTTGATCGACGCCTTCCTGCGTCGATCGAAGTCGACCTCAATTTATAAGTTTTGTTTTATTTTGAATTTTTTATTTTTCTACGTTTACCTCACTACCTCTTTCGCTGTTCAGGTAGTGCATGAGTACAATAGCTAAAGGAAAAGACCTGTTGGAATTCGATCCGGAAATTGAAGCTACTTGCCAAAAGAACGGAGAAAGAAATAGGATCAAGGAAGCTCGAGCAATCAACCAATGACTGACATAATACCATCGGTGAATCCACCACCTCCACCAGTAATGACCCAAGAGGAGCAAGTTGTGCTTCTCCAAGAAGTTCAAGCCATGAGGGCACAAATCCTACAGCTGAATCTAGAAAGGAACCTCGAGAGGAACAATCAGAATAATAGGGTTCCTCGTCGAAACCCACTATTTGAAGAAGTTCCTGATGATGAAGAGGATGATGATCAGGATCAGCCGGATGGATTTGACAATGAGGAGGAAGAAGAGGCTATGCAGAAATGATATAAGCCCCGGTTCAAGGAGACAGACTTCAGAATTGGCATCAACGCCAATAAATTTGAGCTGAAGATCGGATTGGTGCAAATGGTGCAGCAAAATCAATTCGGAGAGGAAGAGAAACTGAGGATCCTTATGCACATCTGGATAAGTTTCTTATGCTCTGCAACACTGTCAATATTGGAGGGGTCAGCAAGAGTGCCATCCGAATGCGTCTGTTCGCATTCTCTCTGCGGGATAAGGCACAATCTTGGTTTACTGCACTGGATAAGGGAAATATCAGCACATGGACAGAGCTAAGGAATGAGTTCCTAGAAAACTTCTTCCCTCCGAACGTCATCAGACAAAGAAGAAAGGAGATCATCTGATTCGCTCAGAGACCCAATGAGAGCTTCTATGAAACTTGGGAACGTTACAAGGAGCTATTGAGATCTTGCCCGGGGCATGGTCTACCTCCGGGAGAACAGGCGGAAGCATTCTACGAGGGACTCAATGAAAAGATTATCGAGTTGGTGGACACTACATTGGGAGACTCTATCATGACGAAAAGCAGAAAGAACGCTATGGAATTCTTCCAAAGAATGGCCAACAACACTCAACGATGGTCTTTGGGTCGACATCGGCCTGTGAAGGCTATTGATAAAGTAGTGGAGAAAGTTGCCGAACAACCTGATCTGGCAACTAAGATGAAGAAGCTGAGGGAAGACTTCGCTACTTTGAAACTGGAGCAAACAGTTGCTGGAGTAGAACCAATGCAACCTCCACTTGAAGGGGAATGTGCTGATGTGAATTTCATCCAAATGGGTGGTTACCAAAATAACTACCGTGGAGGATATCAGCAGCATAACCAACAGCACAACTAGCCCTACACATATAATCATGCGAGGAATCATCCTGGATTTTCCTATGCGAACCCGCAAGCTGCGGAGCAGCCACCATCGGGATTTATAGTGCAAGATGGAGCTATGGTGGAGAAGAAAAAGCCAAATCTCGAGGAGATTTTAGCTAAATTCATGCAGGGTTCCACTGATAAAGTAAGCAAGCTGGAACAAGACATCTTGGGCGTGAACACAAAAGTGGATCAAGTGTAGAAGCATGTGCAGATCATAGAGACACAAGTCAGTCACATTGCCGATGCCCTTGGAGCCAAACACAAGCCCGGACATCTTCCAAACAACACTCACGTCAACCCCAAGAATCAAAATCAAAAGAACCAAGTGAGTGCCATCACATTTAGAGGGGGTAAGTCTTACGACGGGCCAAAACATCCAGAAGTGCCCTCGACTTCGATCGAAGCCGAGCACGTTGATCGAAGTCGAGCCTCGGTTGCAGACAAAACAAGCGGCCCCACATCGATCGATACAGGGTTACTTCGGTCGAATTCGATGGCTCCGCCACCTCCGAAGAAACTGCCGATGTCATACCCTTAACGGTTCGCAAAGACCAAGATGCAAGAACGATATGCATGCTTTCTTGAGAACATGAAGAAGGTGCACATCAACATTCCATTGGTCGAAGCACTGCAGGAGATGCCCGGATATATCAAATTTCTGAAAGACATGGTCTCTCCGAAATGACCATTATTGGAGCACGAAACGGTAAATCTTTTTTAGGAATGCAGCACTGTGATTCAAAGAAAGATGCCACTGAAGAGAGAAGACCCAGGTTCCTTCACCATCTCTTGCGTCATCGGAGGAGAGACTTTCGGAAAAGTTCTTTGCGGCTCGGGAGTTCCATCAACTTGATGCCGCTGTCAATCTTCAAGAGGCTTGCCATTGGAAGCATTAAGCCTACCACCATATCACTGCAGATGGCGGATCGTTCTGTCTCCTATCCAAGGGGAATTGTGGAGGATGTGCTGGTCAAAGTCAAGTATTTCATCATACCTGCCGACTTCGTGGTCTTAGACATGGAAGAGGACCACAACTTCCCTCTGATTTTAGAAAGACCCTTTCTAAAGACTGGGGGAGCCCTATTAGATATCCAAGATGGGAAACTAACGTTTCGTGTCAATGACGAATCTATCACGTTCTCTATCTACAGGTCGATGCAAAAACACAACGACGGGAGTTATGAGGAGGAGTGCCACATGATCAACTGTTTTGATCCAATGATCTCTTCACCTTTCTCTTCTCTTAAATTCACTCAGGATTATTTAGAGAACTGTTTACGACATTCACTGTTTTCTTTTCCGGATTTGGATACGGATGAGGACGAGTTGGTTGATGTAGTCATGGTGCTAGATGTGCGAGAAGAAGTCCCGAAGGCTTTGGAGGAGAAAAGGGAGAAGTTACCACCCAAATATCAAAAAATACCAAGGAAAAGCGGGGGAAGGCCTCAACTTCGAGCAACGCACAGAACACGTCGATCGAAAGGTGAGAAAAGGTTGCGTCAATCGAAGTCGACAAGTTTGAGGCGCAAAATGATGGGGCGAGATGTGGAAAAGGGAGCTCGACGAAAATATCCACATTGATCGATGTCGACTCAGCATCGATCGAAGTCGATGGGAATTTTGTGAGCTCTAGCTCCGATCCGCCTATCCAGGACCTCAAACCTCTACCCGAACACCTCAGGTACGTATATTTAGGTTTGAATAACACTTATCCAATTATCATGTCTTCTTCTTTGACACAGGTTTAGCTAGAAAAATTACTGAGGGTACTGAGGAAATACAAAACCACGATTGGTTGGACCATTGGAGATATCAAAGGAATTAGACCTTCCTTGCGTATGCACAAGATTATACTGGAAGAGAGTGCGCAACAAAAGAGACAGGCACAACGAAGACTGAATCCTATTATGCAAGAGGCCGTGAAGAAGGAAGTTCTGAAACTCCTAGACCACGACATGATCTACCCCATCTCCGATAGCAAATGGGTTAGGCCCACTTAGGTGGTAGCAAACAAAGGGGGAATGCAAATTTTAAAAGGGGATGATGGGGAAGAGATAGCGACATGACCCGTCACGGGTTGGCAATTCTGTATTGACTACCAAATTCTCAACAACGCCACTTGCAAGGACCACTTCCCACTTCCGTACATTGATCAAATGCTAGACAGGTTATCTGGTTTTCCTTACTATTGTTTTCTTGACGGTTACTCTGGATATAATTAGATTGCAGTAGCATTGGAAGATCAGCACAAGACGATATTCACTTGCCCCTACGGAGTATTTGCATACCGATGGATGTCGTTCGGGCTATGTAACACGCTGGCAACTTTTCAAAGGTGTATGATGGACATCTTCCACGACTTGATCGAAGACATCATGGAGGTATTTATGGACGATTTTTTGGTATTTGGTAGTTCTTATGATGTTTGCTTGCAGAATTTGGCTACTGTACCGGAAAGGTGTGCTGAGACCAACTTGTGTCTCAATTAGGAGAAGTGCCACTTCATGGTGCGAGAAGGATTTGTTTTGGGACATAGGATATCTGTCGAGGGATTGGAGGTAGATAGAGCAAAGGTGGCAACAATTGAAAAGATGCCACCTCCATCGAATGTGAAGGGAGTAAGAAGTTTTCTTGGGCACGCCGGATTCTACAAGAGATTCATCAAGGATTTCTAGAAGATTTCCAGGCCACTTTGCAACTTGCTAGAGAAGGATGTGTCCTTTGTGTTTGATGAGGAATGCTTGCAGGCTTTCGAGAAACTGAAGAAGGCCTTGGTGACTGCGCCGGTACTTACATCACCGGATTGGGAAGAGCCATTTATCATGATGTTTGACGCCAATGATTTTGCAGTGGGGGCAGTCTTGGGGCAGCAAAAGGGGAAACTTTTTCATGTCATTCACTATGCTAGCAAAAGTATGAACCTGGCACAATGCAACTACACCACCACTGAAAAGGAAATGCTCGCGGTCGTCTATGCATTCGACAAGTTTCAGTCCTATCTGATAGGTTCGAAAATAGTCATTTACACGGACCATGATGCCATCAGATACTTGTTCGCAAAGAAGGATGCCAAGCCCCGCCTTATCAGATGGATACTGCTGCTACAGGAATTCGATTTGGAGATCAAAGATGTAAAAGAAAGCGAAAATGTGATAGCCGATCACTTATCGCAGTTAGAATAGCCAATCGAGGGAGATGATCAACAGGTACAAATCCTTGAGACCTTTCCCGAAAAACATGTTTATGCCTTGAAGGATCTGGGAGAGACATATGAATTGAAGACACCATGGTATGCTGATTTTGCCAACTACCTGGTGATTGGCGTTCTTCCACCGGACTCCTCCCCATATGCCAAGAAGAAATTCTTGCATGATGTCAGATTCTACTATTGGGAGGATCCCTATCTATGGCAACGACGTGCTGATGACATTATTCGCTGGTGTGTTCCTCAGTCAGAGTTGTGGCAGATCTACGAGGCGTGTCACTCTTCTCCTAGCGGTGGTCACCACTCAGCCAACCGGACCACCTTCAAGATCTTGTCAAGCGGATTTTATTGGCCTTCTATCCACGTGGTCTGTCATGGGTGGATTACGGGCTGTGATCATTTCCAGCGGAACGACAACATCTCGCGGAGGAATGAGATGCCACAAACTCCGGTGATCGAAGTTGAGATATTTGACGTCTGGGGGATTGACTTCATGGGAGCATTTCCATCATCCCGTGGTTTCTCCGATATCTTGCTTGCAGTGGATTATGTGTCGCGATGGGTTGAAGTCATTCTGACGACCACCAATGATGCAAAAGTCATCATTAACCTCATGCAAAAGCTCGTAACAAGATTTGGGATGCTGATAAACTCGTTATTTTACTCACTTATCTATATTATTTTCTACTATTCTACATATTTTTATTGAGTTTATATATATATATTTTATGCATGAGTCTATATTGGGTGGTATTATGCGTGCTTTGGTGTGTTTCTACAGGTTATAGGCCACATTCACTGGAAGACCGTTCCGAAAGTAGTGGCGTGCAAGAGTAGCAGTGAAGCGTTCTTCCACACAAGTAATTCGGGCTATTGGCGCATGGAAATGAATAGAGCTACGAGTTAGCTTTCCAACGCAACTAGAATCGGGTCAATCAGAGTTCGGGAGAGGAAGTTATGGCCAAAACCGTGAGATCGCGCAGAAGGGGGCGAGACAGGACCACATCGATCGACGTGGGAAGCCACGTCGATCGACACGAATCTGCTGGCGCGGAAATTTGATCAAATTCGGATTATATCATATCTTTAGCCCTAGATTTGATAGGATACACATCCACCTCAATAAATACCTAAGTAATTTCGACTTTTTGAGAATCTCTGATCCTATTTTCATTCTGCAATTTAGTTTTTAGAGTTTTGAGAGTTGGGAAACACGAAACCCTTTATTTTTATTGTAAGTTCTTTACTTTTATGCAATTTAATATATTTTCTTTTGGATTTCTATCTGCGATGAGTAGCTAGAAACCCTAGCGGGTTCTAGGGTTTGATATTATTATGGATGCATGTTAGGATTAATTAAATAGGTTCATGATTCCTGTGCTTATTTTATAATTCTAGATTAATTTAAGGCCCGAAAGGTGACGATTAATTTAGATGTCTAGCTATTGATAGAAGGACCGAAAGGTTAATAGTGATAGTGGGATTAGGAATGCATGATACACTCTATACTGTCCAATGAGATGTATTAGACTGTAGGAATTGAACTGATTTGCTTATCAGATTGACCAATTTGGTGTTCTTGAGACCGAACGGAGATAGTCACTAATTAGTAATTTAGGTTATATTTGCCCAACCAAGGAAATATAGCATTATTGCAGTATTCCACCTGTTAAATTAATTGGTTCTTACATGTTATCCATAGTAAGATTTCTTCCCTAGAATCTGTGTTCCTATAAATTTGATTTCAAAACCTCTTTAATTTTCAGTATTGTCATCTTTATTTTCCAAATCAAAACCCTGATTTTCTGTTTCCTCAAACAATGAATCTTAGGATCATAGTTAGTACATAGGATACTTTCATTATACAATTCCCCTGGATTCGATAACCTTAGGATTCTTTATAAATTTATTTGCCACTGTTGCTATAATTTATCTGTAGATTTTACAGTGATCAAGTTGACGCCGTTGCCGGGGAATTGTTAGATTTTATCTTGTTACTAGTTCGTTCTAGGATTTGCTGGATTGAGTTTTATTTTTCTGTACGTGTGTGTGTGTGAGTTTTTGTTTCTGTACTTGGTGTCGATCGACGCATACACGCGTCGATCGACATCGAAATTCTGCAGAATGAAGTACAACAGCTGAGAGCACAACTACAAGCAGCCCAGGCTACTCATGCAGAACAAGCTGCAAGACTGGCAGAGTTGAACAACAGGCAAATTGTGGTTCCGCAAAGGCCCATCTTGGATCGATTTCTTCCACAGCAAGCGGAGGCCGGATTCAGAGTTGGCATCGATGCCAACAACTTTGAGCTACGCACATGCCTTATTCAGATGGTGCAACAAAATCAGTTTGTGGGGAGAGCTGTAGAAGACCCATATGCCCACCTCAACCAGTTCATTGGGGTGTGTGATACTGTGAAGCAGAACGGAGTAACCCAAGATGTAATCAGAATGAGACTGTTCTCGTTCTCACTCAGAGACGAGGCACGATCTTGGTTTGCCGGATTGAATAAGAGTTTGATAGGGACATGGGAGGAACTTCGATCAGAATTCCTCACCAACTACTTCCCGCCGAGTTTACTGCTGAAGAGGAAAGCTGCTATCACTCATTTTAAACAGATGTATGATGAATCACTACATGAGGCCTGGAAGAGGTACAAGGAGCTCTTGCGTCTCTGTCCTGGGCATGTGATTGATTTAGAAATGCAAGTCTGTCATTTCTACGAAGAGCTGACTCCACACACGAAGGATTTGGTTGATGCATCTGCTGGTGGAATCCTAATGAAGAAGAGTGGAGCCGAGGGAATGAGACTCCTGGCAGATATGGCTCTGAATAGCCATCAGTGGCCGACCAAGAGGCAGCTACCAGTCAAAGCAGTCGAGACAAAGCCAGAATTCGACGTGGTTGCTAAAGTGAAAAAGCTCCGGGAAGACATTGCAAAATTGGAAGCAGCAAAAGCCACAACTACCGCTGCAGTAGAGCTAAGCATGGCCATAGTACCCGTGGAGGTTGACTACATCAATAGGGGGGCGAGCAGCTCATCTGGAGCTACTGGAGTAGAAGTAAACTATATTGGAGGTGGTTATCAGAATAACTACTGAGGAGGCAATCAGGGGTATCATTACAACCATGGGAGAACTCACCCTGGTTTTTCATATTCTAATCCCTCTACAACAGAGCACCCTCCACCCGGTTTTGATGTAGGTACTGGAGGAGAGATTGTGGAAAGAAAGAAGTCTGTGCTGGAGGAGACGCTCGAGAAATTCATCAAAAGATATGATAATCAGTTTGGGAAAGTAGAAACCGAGGTGAAGGGGATGGCCAACCACATGCAGCTGATGAAGAAACATACTGAGCCAAATCGCCACTACTCTCAACAATCAGCATAAGCCGGGACAACTTCCAAGTACAACAGAGGTGAACCCGACAAAGAAAAATTCAGTGAATGTCATTACTCTGAGGTTTGGGACGAGCTACAAGAGTCCCGAGATGGTTATGAATGATTTTGGAGGCAAAAAGGAGTGAAATTGCGCAGGAGAGGGATCCACGTCGATCGACGCACCTCCCGCGTCGATCGACACCGAAGATAGAGCCACGTTGATCGACGCAACCCTGCATCGATCGACGCCGAAGCCCAGTCCAGGCGAAAAGCTGAGGCAGTCTGAAGATCAACCCCCTCCTATGCTATTCCCACAGCGGTTCACGAAGCAGAAAGAGGACTCGAAGTTCTCCAGATTTGTGGAGAATCTGAAGAAGGTCAGCATCAACATCCTGCTGATCGAAACACTAAAGTAGATCCCGGGGTACATGAAGTACCTCTAGAAATTGATGAGTGGGAAGAAGCAATTCATGGAGAAAGAGACAGTGAAGATCCACGAGCAGTGTAGCCTCCTACTGCAAAAGCAGGTGCTCATCAAGAGAAGCGATCCTGGATGCTTCTCTATTCTGGATGAGATTGGGGGACACACGTTCGAGAGAGTACTATGTGATACTGGGGCCAGTATCAACCTGATGTCGTACTCCATCTACAAGTGTCTCAACATCGGAGAGATGAGGCCCACGACGATCACCCTACAGATGGTGGACCGGTCTGTGTCCTGCCCGAAAGGTATACTTGAAGATGTGCTCATTCGCGTGGGCCATCTCATTTTTCCTGTAGATTTTGTGGTGCACGAGATGAAGGAGGACGAGAATATGCCCATGATCTTGGGGCGTAAGTTTCTCGACACCAGCGCCGCTCTCATTGACTGTCGAGGCGGCGAGATCACATTCCGAGCAAATGACGAGAAGATCACCTTTGTGATCGACAAGAGCAAGAAGAAAGCGGAGTGCAATCGGATCTCCACTACTGAAGAAGGAGATGAATCTGAGGAGGAGGAAGCAGCTGCCATTGAGTGGGAGCGAGGAAACGGAGGAGTGAAAGTGTCAACTACACCACCTTTTTCTGAGCTCACCACCATTGTCAAAGACCGGAAGGTTTACATGGTGGATTCCAAAGGTCGGCGAGTCTGGACCCAACCTCCCTGGCGGTGATTTGAGGTATCGTCGAGCTGCGACGTTAAATCAAGCACTTGTTGGGAGCTAACCCAACCTTTTGCATGTTTTCTTTTCAATTTTCGTTTTTATTTCGAATTTCTAATGTTTTTGTTAACAGATGTTTTGTAGTTAAAAAAATAAAAAAATTTGAGTATAGCTTGAGGTTGATCGACGCAGCCTGGCATCGATCGACGCCGGCAGCCTGACATGATACACTTCGATCCACAATGAGGATCAACAAGAAGGCTTCACATCAATCGATGCCATCTTGCATCGATCGACGCGAAGTGCCCACAACCACTATTTCATGTCGCGCAATGTTTGAAGACTCCAAGGGGATAAATAGTTGATGTATGAGATCAACTACCAGGTATCGTTCCCTCTTTTATCTGATTTTCAAACTTATTCCACTTTTCGAGTTGGAAATAAGTTTTGGGGGATGTGGACAAGAGATGGAACGTTCTCTCTTTTATTTATTCTGCTTTCCGCCTTTGATTTTTTTAAGTTTTATGCTATTTTGTCGGGAAAAATTTTGAGTTTTGATATAACCCGAATGAGATTGTGAGATTAGAATTGATTGAGGGTTGAGTTTGAATTGATTGTGATTGTGGTTAGATGCTTATGAATGTAGAATACCGCATGACATGATTGATTTGACACTTACACTTGCATGCCGATTGAGCTGATTTGAAATTATCTGTGGAAGAAAATTTTAAACCCTTGTGTGAGATTTTGAGCCTTATTTCGTTTGGTGTGAGATTCACATGTGTGTTTTTATTTCTCTAGAACTTGCCTATTTTTTGTGTTGAGACTGCATAGTGTGCACAAGTTTAGGAGATGATCTTAGGCCTATTGTTGGGCCAAAAAATGATTGGACTGGAGAAGTCAGACTCAGGCCCATTATGAATGACGGTGGCCCAGAATAGAACGTATAAACGAGCTCAACCATTCCAAAGCAACGACCCGAATCAAACCCGAGGGCCAAAATATAAGCTCCAGTACCAAGTCGAAGTTACGAGCATCCCTATCACGGTGATGCTACCTTCGTGCACGACCTAGGCGGGAGGCTCCAAGTTCAGAAGCGCACCAATATCGACAAGAAGTTGGAACAACCATAGCTCACGCCACCTTCACCCGACGAAATTGGAACTACCCCCAAAGACCTCGCATGCCCGTTAACGCACTCTTGTGACAAAGCTCGGAGCGTCCTCAACCAACTAACCCCACTAAAACGGCACCAACGGCCACTACCGACGCCTCCCCCCGAATATCAGAACCACCGTCAAACTTAGCTAGGGTTGTAACCACCTCCCTTGTGATATAAAAGGGACGTGGAGGGTTAATTTAGAGACACATTAACCCCTAGGAGAAGAAACACAAGCACACAACGACACCAATTACATTGTTTACCGAAAAACTCCGTCACAGCCGGTATTTGGGGTCTCATTTTTATAGTTATTGGTTGTATTTTCGTCCAATTTCTATTAAGTTCCAAGGGTCCCTATTTCAACACAAATCAAACCTCAACAGTTTGGCGCCCACTGTGGGGCCTTTGGAATGTAATCTCGTTAGTTTTGCAGAATATGGCCGACAATCACGCTCCGAAAGTGAGTCTTAGATCGGAGGATCCACCTGAGCAGGGTCCTCAACCCCGAAAAAACGTGCTCCAGAACCTCCTGCTGTGGATGGAGCAGAACCGCACGACGCAACTCGCTTTGAGCTTTCCACCACCACATCCTTCCGCCATGAACGACCCAACCGTGGTCCAATTCATGAACCAAATTCGCAACGCGCAGCAGGAGATTGCCCGAGTCAACCTCCAGATGGAACAAATGACCAGGGCACACCGCGAGATGATTGAAGAAAATTAGTGCCTTCGAGCTGAGAGATCCGCCGCCAACCGTCAACCCTGGGTCACGATCCCCAAAAGTTCAACGCATCACCCCCAGGTGACTCCTCGAAATCTGAATACAGAATTCGAGCACCCTGCCAGTGGGCGAGGCCAGCACGCGCCGCCCAACCTCGGTGGAGGGCACCGTGCTGGGGCTATCGAAGAGAGGCCACCCGCGCTTGATCCAACGATGAACGAGATCCGAAGTCGCATGAATTACTTCGAGTCTCTCCTGGCCCGTATCCCCGGTGTACCTCCGCTGGAGAGGAATATCGCGAGAGAGAGTTATGCGGACTCATCGTTCGCACCCAGCATAGCCAACGTGGAAATCTCTGCAAGGTTCGTTCCCCCCAACTTACATCCTATATGATAGGACAACCCACCCCGAGAACCACATCGCGATCTACAAGCAGAAAATGTTTGCGGCGTCCATCCCAGCAGAAGAACGTGAAGCCTGCATGTGCAAGAATTTCGGATCTAGCCTGATAGGCCCCGCCTTGGAGTGGTTCGTGAGCCTACCATGAGGATGCATCTCCACCTTCGCGGAGCTCCACCAGTTGTTCCGAAGGCAGTACGCGAGCAGCAGAAAACTGGAGAAACACCCGGACGAGCTCTACGCCATCATCCAGAAGCCGCAAGAGCCTTTACGATCCTATGTGGCTTGCTTCAATAACGAATTGGTTAACATTCCTAATTGCCCCTAATCCACCGCAATTGGAGCCTTCCGGAAGGGGTTGGACGTTGACTCCGACCTCTACAAGGAACTAACCTTGTACCCATGTCAGACCCTTGACGACGTGCTGAACAAGGCTGGGGCTCGCATCAAATGGGAAGAAGATGAACCGTACTGGATCTTACAAAGGAGTGCCCTACGTACCTTCGGGCGGGCCACAAAGGAGGAAAAATTTGACTCCCGCGATAGAAGGGATACGAGGCCATATCCGTACAATCGAACTCCTAGGAACTCTACTCCTTACGTTTCTGATTACACATTGAGTATCGCACCCGCCAATCTCGTGAACAACGTGCTAAAGCAAATGCCTGGGGTTGTAAGATGGCGACAGACCCCGCTTCCCGGGACGCTAAGAAATTTTTTGAGTTCCACAATGACCACGGGCACCGAACCAAGGAATGCAGAGCGCTGCGGATCAAAGTTGTGGAGCTCCTCAAGAAGGGCCTCTTGATGGAATATCTATCCTCGAAGGGCAAGAAAATAGGGACCCGTGGGAAGACAAACCCGGGGAAGAAGCCCGACGAGGACAAAGTGCCAACCTTTCCTACCACCGAAAAGATCGTTCATTTCATTACCGGCGGATCGGAAGTAAGCGGCATCAATCGCAGCTCCACTAAAAGAGCCTGCAGAACCGCCAGAAATGCGGACAAAATCCCACGCAAGAACCCAGAACATGAAGTCATCAAATTCACCAGTGAAGTATCACCGGGAATTCACCACCCTCATCATGACGCTTTAGTCATTTCCTTGCCCATCTCCAATTGTTGCGCTCATCGAATCCTGGTAGACAATGGCATCTCGGCAAATGTACTCTTCTATCAAGCTTCCAAAGAAATGGGCATCCCTGACTCCAGGATGATCGGCAACATAACCCAGTTGACAGGGTTCAGCGGCGAGAAAAGGAATACCTTGGGTGACATACGATTACCCGTGTATTGTGGAAGTAAAAATATGGACCTGACGTTTCAGGTCGTAGACGCTCCCTCGGCCTACAACGCAATCCTCGGACGGCCTTGGTTACACGAGCTCCAAGCCGTGCCATCCACCTACCACCAGGTGGTGAAATTCCCTACTCGATGGGGAGTACACACCATCTATGGAGAACAAATCGCCTCCCGCAAGTGCTATTACACTAGCTTCAAGGCCGTCAACAACATTGAGGGGTCCGTGCAGACCTCGCCACCCGAGGAACTAGAGGAAGTACCCCTAGATGAGCAAGACCCAATGAAGACCACATTCATAGGTGCTGAACTCATTCCCGATGTTAAGAAGGAACTCCTGCAGTTCCTGCGGTCTGAAGTGCACGTGTTCGCCTAGTCGGACAAGGATATGACTGGAATAGATCCTAAGATAATGACTCACCAACTTCAGGTCGATCTACGTTAAAAACCAATCCAACAACGGCGCCGAAGGTTCACCCTCGAGAAGAACCTGACTATAAACAAGGAGATCGACAAACTCCTGAGCATTGGATCGGTTAGGAAAGTAAAGTACCCCACGTGGCTGGCCAATGTAGTGGTGGTAAAGAAGAAGAACAGCAAGAATCGTGTGTGCATCGACTTCACAAATCTTAACAAAGCTTGCCCCAAGGATCCGTACCCACTGCCCCACATTGACAGCATCGTGAATGCAACCGCTAGACACGAACTCCTGAGCTTCATGGACGCCTTCTCCGAGTACAACCAAATTCAGATGCATCCTGAGGGCCAGGAGAAGGCAGCCTTTATGACCAACAAAGGAATCTACTATTACAAGGTCATGCCTTTCGGCCTGAAAAACACAGGCTCAACATATCAAAGACTCGTCAACAAAATGTTCGAACACCTTTTAGGGAAAACTATGGAGGTCTATATCGATGACATGCTTGTCAAGTCCCTTCACGCTGGAGAGCACGTCAAACACTTCCGCGAAGCGTTCCATACCTTAGAGAAATTCAACATGAAGCTGAATCCCACTAAGTGCGTGTTCGGAGTAGCCTCCGGCAAGTTTCTCGGATACTTGGTCATGAAGAGAGGAATCGAGGCAGATCCAAGCCAAATCAGAGCAATCTACCTCCTCCCGCATCCTCGGAATCCAAAGGAGGTTCAAAAGCTAACAGGCCACCTCGTGGCCCTAAGTAGGTTCGTGGTCAAATACTCCGAGAAAATGCAGTCGTGCTTTCAAACACTAAAGAAGGGGAGTAAGTTCGAATGGACTGAGGAGTGTGCTAAAGCTTTGGAAGAACTAAAGCATTACCTGACCAGTCCCCCGGTCCTGTCAAAACCAGAAATAGGAGAAACCCTCCTTCTCTACCTATTGGTCTCCGATAGGGCCATCGGATCAGTCCTCGTGCGCGAGGATGGAACTAAGCAACATCCCGTCCATTACGCTAGCAAGGCCCTTCCTGATCCAGAGTCCCAATACACCGCCTTGGAAAAACTGGCACTCTCACTAGTCAATTCGGCCCGTAAACTCAAACCTTACTTTGAGTCACATCCTATCAAAGTTGTAACCGCTTATCCCCTCCGTGCGGTTTTCTCGAAGCCAAGCCTATCCGGCCGCCTACTCAAATGGGCCGTTTGTTGGTCCTCAAATATCAGAGTCGTCGTGAATACAACTTAACACGAAATGCAGCGGAATATATGTTCATCACTTACACTTATCGTTGTTTACAAAATGTTTCTTAGCTCAAGTTATGTTTTAAGTTAGTTTTCAGATATACACTAGCAACTCTGTTACTAGGTTTCAAATCAGCTTTAAACAGTAAATAATAAAACGGTAAATGAACACAAGATTTTATAGTGGTTCGATCCAAATAGATCTACGTCCACTCCTTAGCCAATATGCTAAGTATTACACTAGAAAAGTATACAATCAGTACAAGGATTCGCCAACACTTGCAGTAGGCGACGAACTTTCGAACCGGCCACAGCACAGCTATCCTCCGATACTTTGCACTTTTCCGATCACAGCTCCGGCCAAGTCAAGGGCACACCTTCGTAAAACTTGTCCTTCGCTAATGAGGCTTTTATAGTTTGCCCCTGAACTCAATAAATATGCGGCTAACGCCCGTCAGAGTCACTCTTTTTCAAGAATGACTGTTGGATACTCCTAGTAAGGAAGTTATCCCAATGATTGAAGATTCTTAATGGAAGTTCAAGAATCTTCAAGGATGAGTGTCAGACATTCAATGAGAAGACACGCTAGGTTGTTGAAAGCTTTGAATGCGCTTTTTATCACGAGCCCTCAACTGACTACTTTTCACTTGTTCGCTTTGTCAAAGGAATCTCACACTTGTGTAGTTTGCGAATGTCGGTAGTGATAGAAGCAGTAGTTGTCTCCACTTTCAGACCTGTCTTTTATAGATGGAGATTCAAACTTTGAATCTCCATATCCGTTAGACTCAACGGCTCCTTGATCCGAGAGTGTTTGGTTTGTGACAGTCGCTTTTGTCTTTGACTTGTACTTTCCTAACTACGTCGGGAATGTCTCGTCCTTTGTGTGAGCTTTTTGTCAGAACGACAGTGAGACTTCAGCATCATGTGTATTGCTCTGCGAGGATCCTTTGTTTAGCAGCTGAAGACTCTTGTCGATGCATGACTCTTTTATCCTTTGATTGCTCATTTTTCTAGCAGTTTGCTGGTTATGATAAATGCTAATGTCTTAGCATTCTGTTTTTCGATTTCTTTTAGCAAACATCGTCTTCTTCGTGACTACTAGGATTTCTTCTAGCGTACTAGTCTATTACAACTCAATATAGAACCTATACAGGACTTTACAGAGTATGCTAGACTAATTAGAGTTCAGCAAATGATCGACCAACTACTAAGGTTTGATTCACCAAAACCTTTTACAAATACATCCTAAGGGAGATTTTAGGAATAATTTCCCAACAATTTCCCCCTTTTTGGTGCGATCAAAGCCTACTATCATTTGCTGACCATAAGTGGAAGAATGTCTGTGTTTTACAAAGTTATGCTATTCTATCAATCTAACACAGAGTTTTTCCAACTAGGTTCTAGCAAAAAAAAATTGAAATCAAATTCAAATCAAATTCCCCCTCAACAGGTGCTGGGGAATATTTCTCGATTAAATATTAGTGAATGTTGCACAAAGGTAATATGCTAGGAATTCTAGCACCCATAAAATCAGCAAGGATTCATCAATCAAAATATAATCTCCATATCCACATGCAAATTTGTTGAATACACCAGGAGTGTAAATCAACTAGGGCACACCAATAAAAATCAAAGGTGGTCAAAGAGAATTTGTCTAAGTCTGATCCAATTTTATAAATGATATAGCAGTTTCAAGTACAAATTGGATTCAGAAAGTAAAAGAAATTTTACCTTATCGTCTATGAGTCGGGTGCTGGCTTGTCTGCTTGCTTGTCCGCTGGAATGGATGAGTTGCCCTTCTGGATATCAGCAAGTCTCTCCATGGTGAACTTCATGAAATTCTCAAGAAGATTGACTCCTGTTTCTCTTTCAGCAGCCTCACGCTCCAGTTGTTTAGCCAGCTTCTCCTGCTCCATTGTAATCTTCTGCATTTGAAGTTCATGCTCCTTTCTTTGAAGTTCTAATTTTGCTTCTTGCTCTTTCCTTCTTGACTCCTCCTTCGCTTCTTCTTCTTTCCTCCTTAACTCCTCTTTTCTTGCGGCTAACTCCTCATCATCTTTTCTTCTTCTCTCCTGGTCAGCCTTTCTTCTTTCTTCCCCCTCTTTGATTGCAGCCAAAAAGTTGGTACCATAAGCCACCACAGTTTCGGTTAGGGTCGTCTTAGTGTCGGCTAAATCCTTTTGAATAACCTCCAGGCTTGTCTTATTCTCGGAGACGGCCAACTTGGTTTCAGCAACCTCTGAGCGTACATGAGATACATCTCCCCGTACTTCATCAATTTCTCGTCTCAAGTGAGTGGTTGCTTCTGCTACTCTTCCATCAATGGCTACTTGCAAATAAGAGTTAAAGGCGACAGCCATATCGGCATTCATTGGAAAAGGTATCTGCAGAGAGGTTATTGGAGTGGCATTGAAGGAAGTAGTCGTGATGAGTTCTCGACTTGTTGGAATATATGATTGCTGTACTTGAATAGCAATCGTATCAACATGTGCTTGATAACAAACTTCCTCATGTACTATTCGACGAGCGGCCTCTAGAATTTGTGCGGTCTCTTGGGCAATTCGGGCCTCAGCTTCTTGAGCTTCCTGAATTATTTCCTAAATATCAATGTTCAGGAATTTGGCCAACTGCATATCTTTGTAATCTAATTCCAGAGCAGCACGCTCAGTGGCCTGTGCCGCTATTCGAGACTTGAGTATCTCTGCTTGTTGAATTTCATATTCCATCTGTCGTTTCCTGTAAGCAACAGCAGCTTTTACCTGATGCTTGGACAATTCAACTCTGGCATCAGAGTAACCATCGGGTACGAAGGTGGATTTGGGTAAACCAGCAGTCTTTGTGAGAGAACGGTGTTCTCTGATGGCTTGAAGTCTGCACATCACTTTCTTGTCTGAGAACTGTTTTATCCCCAGAACTTGATCAATCCAATCGAAGCACCAACGTTCCTCACGCCTCCAGAAGTTTAATCCCTTGGCTGCAAAAACTAATGCTTTTTCTTCAAAACAGAGTTGATGCATAATGTAATCACACTTCTTCCATCGGTGAAACTCTTCTGCTAACAAGCGTCCTTCTGTAGTATATTCATCCAACTCACTGTGGAATAAGTCTGCAATGGCTCTTTCTGTTTCGGATTGTACAAACAATTCTATTTCCTCAGCCATAGGTGTTAGGTCAGAATTGGGCAATTCTTCAGGATAGACCTTTGCACACCATTGGCCAATTCGTCTAAGTCGATAGCGAAGGCCTGGTAATCCATTGAGGGGTACTCAAAGAAGAGCATCTGATCCAGAAGATTCTTTCCTCAGGGATTTGGCATTGTATATTTCCGCAGATTCTCCATCAGAATCAGATTCAGATATACAGGATGATTCAGGTTCAGTGACGAGAGAATCATTCTTTTCGACGAGCGATGATTGTTGGAGTGTCTCAGCACTTGGTTGCTCCTCTAACGGATTATCACTTGAGAGGGCTGTAGCAAATGGATCATCCAAATGTGTTTTCCCCGGATGATCTGCTGGAGCGCCCTGCACTTGTTTGTCAGCACTTTGAGCTCCACTCGATCCTGCTCCGTCTGTTTTGCTAAATGATGGAATGAAACTATCAGGATCTCCTCCAACCCTTATCTTATCGGATGAAGGATTGAGAGTGGGTTCCTCGTCTGATTGAGCTGTCATCTTTCCCTTCTTCGCAGCCTCCTCTGCTAATCGATGAAGATCATCAGCAGGATTTTCATTTACATCTTTCAACGTTAAATCTGCTGATGGTTCTGTAGTTTCCTCATCTTCTGCTGTGATGATATCTCCATATGGAGAATCCTCTGCGGCCTTTGATTGTTCCACTTGTGCTGCTAACATTTCATCCACTCGACTAACCTTTTTGGATCTGCTAGTCTCTACCACTCTGCTAGCCTCATCTGCTCTGCTAGTTGCTTCTGATCTGCTATCCGCTTCTGCTCTGCTAGCCGCTTCTGCTGGCTTTTCAGCAACGCTTACTTCTTCAGCAGAATCTACTGACAATTTTTTAGATTTCTTTCTACTCACATGTTCTTCATGTGCTCGTTTTACTTTCTCAAATTCCTGATCACGAGCATCAAATATCATTTGTTGTCTTAACTTCTTGAACTGTTTCTTCTGAAGCTCCTTTCGCTGAGCTTTTCTCTTTTTCTTAGTAGCTTTGATTTCTTTCAAACGTTCCTTTTCTGCCCTATCTTCAGCAGACTTCTTTTTCTTCACAGGAACCTCGGATTCCTCCTTATCAGATGCTAGGACCAATTTCCTTCTTGTCTTCTTCCTAGCTTGCTTCTCAGGGGAAGTGATATTTGACCTCTTCTTTGACGTAACGGGTAAGGCTATTGCCCCAAGAACTAAAGGAAGTTGTTCGGCCTCTTTTTCAGTCATGATTTCATTAAGCTGCTCCACAGGAAGACTTCCTAACTTCTCAATATCTTCAAGATTCTTAAAACAGTGTTCTGTTTCAGCATTTGTTCTCAACACTGCTATTTCGTCTTCTGTCATTGGAATGGAGGGTTGGAGAATCTGAACTGCTAGACTTGCTTCATCAGGTTCCTCAGGAGAGGTTGGTTTATCCGTGTCCACATTGGATTTCCCTTTCAACTTTCGAGGGTTTCTAGCATTGACCGGCTTAGACTCTTTTCTGGTTACTGGAATGTAGTCCGTGGAAAGAGGTGCTACACCATGATCTACTCCTGTGTTAGTGAACAACATCTCCAAGAATTTACTAATCTTTAACCCAAAGTTCACATTCGAAGAGAATGTTCCATCTATCTCCATATGTACATTCTTCTTGGCATGCTCTGCCCACCGCTCGAATATGAATTCAGCCCAATTTCCCTTAATGTTGTCTGTCAATGCCATCATCACGGCATATTTCTTAACTGATAGCTCCGAGTAAGAACCAGCATCGCACTGGAGCATCTTTATCACTATATCTGCAAGAAGTTTGTACTCCTCTGACAGAGTGTTGATTGGAGTGGCAACCTTAAACGTACTTGCTTGCCCTTTCTCTCTTGACTTTTTCCAAAGATTCCAACACTTTTCCATTGGAGCAACCTCATTCACCTTATATTGAGAAATCTTGGCTCCATAATTTCTAAGTCCAAAAGTTCTAGCCAACAATTCAGCGTTTACTTCTACAATGTTCCCATACACACAGGTTTTAAATGACTTCTGATCATCACTCATGACAGCCCTAGCATAGAATTCAGAAACCATATGCGAATGAAATTGATCAGGTTCAGCAGAGAGGTACTTTACTAGTAACTCGGAATCAAGAATATCCAGGATCCATTTGGGAAAGTGCTTGATGGCGAGGGGCATGTACAGGATTCTGTCTTTCATGATCTGTGCCACTCGTCTTTGCTCTGCCGAGTGATTGGATAATTTCTTCCGTCTGGCCATAGTCACTAATGTGCCGTAGGGAATGGAATCATCAATATCTTCCTTCTTCTCAATCCCAGTAAAACCGGGTGCATGTCGCACATGTAGAGGTGAACTCGCAGTGGATGGATATATAAATGTGGGTTGTGGAAATCGGAGTGTTTCTGAGTGTTCTGATGGCGGTGATTCTGTGTTCTGAGAACGGTTTGGCTCTTGGTTTGGAGAGGTTGGAGAATTTTGATTTGAAGCCATGGTTGGGAATTTTAGGAGGCTGGGAGGTTTTGAGAGGTTTTGTGAGAATGAGGGAAGAGGCGAAGGGTTTCAGAAAATTTATGAAGATTTGAAATGGAACTAGTGTATAGGAGATTTCGGAATATGGGAAGGAATTGACGGTGAGTATTGCTTCCGTTTAACTTCAATCAACGGCTCAGGTAGGTAGTCAGATCGTGAGGGTACGCACGTCTTCAGCACTCGAGTGCAGGTGACGTGGCATGAGCTGATTCATCGCCGCCGTCTGAGCACATTAAATGCGCCCCTTCGTAAAACGCAATCTCCCGCGTCTGATTGAAATTTTCAGCAGCCAGACTTAATGGGATTGAGCAGAAACTACCACGTAGTTCAAAACATCCCAATATTTCAATATATAAAATTCACCTCCCTCCAATTCATTTCATGCATGACCTGAATCATTTCCGATTTGACTTCTTCTTTAAGAGACCGTTCGAATTCCGAGATCAGCAATAATCGAAAATAGCTATATAAATAGCACAATCTGGAGAGAAATTGATATGCCTTCTTGCAATCTTTACCTTCTCTTCTCTTTTTCCAAACAAAATTTCCTCTTCAAAGAAAATATGGAACCAGCACCAGCCCATACACTCTTCGTTCCGCGACATCGAATCCTTTGTGAGTCTGGGTTATATGAAGAATATGATTCAGAGTATCATGTGGCAGAGATGACCATGTCCACTCTCCATGCCAGTGGAGTGGGTAGATTTATGTCTCTCACTCCCCATTCGTTCCAGAGGGAACACCTTCTGTATTTCATTCGATCTAGCGAACCCGTTGGAGATTCCATTGTCAGAGTCTTCAGAAACCAATTAGTAAGGTGGACGGCTGACACGTTTGCATCGGAGTTTGGCCTGCCAAGGGGTCTTATTCCCGTCTTGGGATATCGCAGTGATGAGATAGCCCCGGAGTGGACGTCTTGGATGATGTGGAGGGCGTCTCCTGAGTACGATTTCTCTCCAACTCCCTCAGCATATCATCTTCAAACCCGGTACAAGGTCCTTTTTGAGGTCGTCAGTGGCATGATCGTCGGAGAAAATCCTGATGATATGATTTTCTCGCGCTAGATCTGGAAGGCCATGATGGCGATTGACGATCGGGCGGAGGTCGACTGGGCGGCCTTCGTCTTTCAGAGGGTACGGCGAAGTGTCCAGCAGTTCTCACGTTTTCATCTCCCCTACGGGATGCCATTGAGTTGGCTGCTAGAGCGGAGATTTCAGGATCTCACTCTAGGTCCCTCGAACCTTTGCAGGGTAGATTTTTATCCATTTATGCCGTTGCCACCATTCTGATGTGATTGTACCTCCTTTCCATGCATATAATTTTGTAAATCCATATATATAAAATGATATCTATTTCATTCCGAGCAAGCTTGTGTATGCTAACTCGAAATCAGCTGCTTGTTTGACAATAACTTTGTAACAAACAACCCTCGTAATGAAATTCACATTTAATCTGCTGAGTGGACCTCTGCTAAGGTCTTAGCATATGAATTTGTGAGCAGAGCTATTTACCCTACTGAATATGTGGTAGAAATCACATTTGCAAATATCTAGCAGACTGCTATACTTCGATGCGAGATCTAACGGTTGGGGGACTCTAGGCAAATGAGTCGACGGTCTTCAATGCATGCGTCCCTTCATGCTTCGGTTACTTTTTCAAGAACCACTTTGACCGTTCTGACGTGACATCTATCCATTCGTCGTAACCAGTGTATTCATCGTCTCATATCCCAAGAGATGAACCCTCGTCATTTCTCATTACGACATTAATTTGTCATAAGTAAATAGTTATGACTTTTCCCTTTATAAATAGTCTTCTTGTGAGGATTCTTTTCACCACAAATGCCCTTTGCTGAACTGTCCCTTATTTGTGCCAAAAAAAAATCTTCAACAGAATGGATTCACCAGGTCAGTCTTTGGAATTGCGCCGGAACCAGATTCTTCATGAGTCTGGATTGTATTCCCTATATGACAACGATTACATTGTGGCAGAGACGGTGATGTCAAAGCTCAACCGAAGTGGGTTGACCCAATTCATCACGGCCACACCACGATCTTTCCAGGGTGACATTCTCCGAGAGTTTATCGCGGACTGTTCTGTGGAGGGAGAATACATCTATGGTTCCTTCCGCGGCAAGCTAGTCTGTTGGTCACCAGACTTCTTTTCTCGTCGATTCGGCCTTCCGAGAGGTCCTGGGTCAGTGTTCAACTATCGTGTGATGGAAATAGCCCCTGAATGGTCATCGTGGCAGAAATGGAGACGATCGTCTTTGTCAGAGTTTTCCCTGTCTGTTTCAGCATACGATCTGCAGATTCCTTATTGGGTGCTCTTCCGCATTGCGCACAACATGTTGATGGAAGAAGGCCTTGATGACACTTCCTTTGCAAAGGAAACATGGCAGATCATGATGGCCATTGATGATGAGGTCGAGGTTGATTGGGCGAAATACATCTTCGACAACGTTCGAGATTGTGTCCAATATTACCCTTTTGTGCCTCTGCTGAATGGAATGCAGCTCAGTTGGCTGCTGGAGCAGAGCTTTCCTCGGATAGCAGAAGGACGATCGAACCTTCTGGACACTGACTTCTTTCCGTTCAAGCCTCGTTCTCCCTAGAATAGGCAGCATGTTGTTGTTTTTCTATAATCTTATTCTCCTTTGTAATGACATCTTTCAGTAAATGAAATGAAGAGATTTATGTAATATTGCACACTATAATTTTTGACTTCCAATTTAACGTTTGCTGAAGTATCAGCAACCATGTTCTGCTTAGCAATGACGAACATTCTTCAATAGATGTATTCAGCATTCAGAATACTTAACAATGTCTTCATGAAATCCAAGAAATCCAGAGAGAATAAGAGTAGCATCTCATTCACTTTTAATTGCTATTGACGATTAGGATTTCACATGTTCCGCCACTATTGCGCATTTAGTGTTCCGTTCTCGGAGACGTTTGGTTAAAGTAGCATAGGCTCCTGCTTCAATGTCCTAGCAATCTGAGTGTAGATCGAATCTTGTTTGCTGATCTGATTTAGCAGACACCTTGACTTACCAGGCATACCTTTCTTCTGAGATAAGCTACAATTTTCCATAAAAGGTCATCAAGTGTTTTCATTTAAGACGGCAGATTTATGTCTTAATCAGTGGATTTGGGATGTCCTTCGGCGTCTTTTCAAGCATTCGTGGAAGAGGTCGCCATATCACTCAGGTAGGTCGACTTGCTAGAAATAGATTTATTTGGACAGGTGATGTTTCCCCCTTTGTCGAGACTCCTCGACTTCCGCCCTCTGAATTGAATTGATGCGACATTTTTGGGAGAATGTTCCCTCTGTGGAGAGAGCCATACTCTTGTTATAAATAACATCCCACTTGTTTTCTTGAACACCATCTCCTTCAAACCATTGTGCACAACATTTTCTTCTTCCTTGTTCCACCATGATGCATCAAATTACCATCGCTCCGAGTGACTTAACCGTCACTCGCAACCAGATTCTTCACGAATCAGGGTTGTTCTATGAGTACGATGATAACTATTACGTTGCAAACTATGTAATGGGGGCTTTTCGTGAGAGTCAACTAGACCAGTTTCTGATGACTATTCCTGCACGTTATCAGAAACGAGCCCTTCAGAGTTTCATCTTTTCATGCAAAGCCACTGATGATGCTATCTGGGGCTCTTTTGAGAACCAGTTGGTTTGCTGGACTCCAACTCTCTTCTCTCAGAAGTTTGGTCTCCCAAGAGGTCCAGTTCGCATTATGGACGTCAATTGTCATATGACTGCTCCAGAGTTTGGCTTCTGGGACGAATGGAGGCAGTCGGATATCTATGAATTTTCGCCAACTCCATCATGTCTGGAATTGAAGGAGGAATATAGAGTTATCTTTGACCTCGTCAGTAACGTGACGTTTGGAGTTGCTGCTGAGAACTATGTGTTCAATCCTAGGATCTGGAGGGCTATGATGGCCATTGATGCAGAGATGAAGAACGTCGACTGGGCGGGGTTCTTCTTTGATGGGGTGAAGGAGTGAATCGACCACTTTCCTTAGTTTCCTCTGCCAACTGCCATGCAGTTGAGTTGGTTACTTGAGCAGAAGTTCCCTCACATAGTCTCTGAAGGCATCCCTGTGATGGGTTTTGACTTCTATCCTTTGAGGTCTCACTTTCCGAACTCATGTTGATGGATGTTCTGGACTCCCCTCCTTTTGTTGTTGAAGTTGATGGAAAGAAATATTGTTAGTCTTTTGTAGCAGATGTTGATGTAAGGATTGGTTGTATCTGATTATCCCTCTTGTAATGTTGTGGAGTTCTTTGAATGAATATGCTAACTTCGTTGTATTTGCTGAGTATCTTCTTGTGGACCTTTTTGCTAAATAAGAATTAATCGAATAGCAAAACCTCGTGATTCAGCGAGTTCATGATATCTTCAGCAAACCGAAAAATAGCATCCAGAAATTAATTAATCATCAAATAAACTTCAAGAAATCGTGATAGAAAGAATGAGAGCTAGGACCCATTCATCCACGTCTTCCTCTAATTCCATCAATCCTAGCTTTAAGCACAGTTCTTTAAATCTGATTTCTGGAAGAGGTTTTGTGAATATATCTGCTATCTGATCTTCGATGCATATATAGCGAACATCGATATCTTTCTTCTCCTGATGATCTCGAATGAAGTGGTGACGGATATCGATGTGCTTTGTTCTGGAGTGATGAACAAGATTCTTTGTAATGCACATGGCACTATTGTTGTCGCAGTAGATCGGCACACATTCGGGAGAGATCCCGTAATCTTGCAATTGTTGCCTTATCCAGAGAATTTGCGAGCAACAGCTAGCAGCCGCCACGTACTCTGCTTCAGTGGTGGAGGTAGCAACAGAGTGCTGCTTTTTGCTGAACCAACTAATGAGCTTATGTCCCAGAAATTGACACGTGCCACTCGTGCTTTTCCTATCGATCTTGCATCCTCCAAAATCAGAATCCGAATATCCACTCAAAGCAAGACTATCTTCTCTAGGATACCAAATTCCTAGACCTTCTGTGCACTTCAAATAGTGAACAATCCTCTTAGCAGTATCAAAGTGAGCCTTCTTAGGCTTGGCTTGATACCTAGCACATAGACCAACGACATAGGAGATATCAGGTCTGCTAGCAGTGAGGTATAGCAGCGACCCTATGATTCCTCGATACAGAGTAGGATTCATATCTTCTCCTTTTTTCTCAAGAGCAGCAATGCAGGTTGTGCTAATAGGTATGCGCAGACTCTTGGTCTTCTCCGGACAATACTTAGCAATTAGGTTACGAGCATACTTCCTCTGATGGATGAAAATTCCCTCTCTGGATTGTTGAACTTGCAATCCAAGGAAATAAGACATTTTTCCCATCATGCTCATTTGGAAATGGCTAGTCATGAGATCAGCGAACCTATCACATAGATCTTGATTCTTTGATCCAAAGATTATATCATCAACATATATTTGAACTAGCAAGATGATGTCTCCATCTTTAATGCGAAAGAGAGTTTGATCTATCCTCTCTTTCTGAAATCCATTATTGAACAGAAACTTAGACAAAGTTCCATACCAGGCTCTTGGTGCTTGCTTTAGACCATACAATGCCTTTTTAAGCCTGTATACTTGATTGCCTTGCTCAAATCCTGGTGGTTGTTCAACATAAACCTCCTCCTTGAGCTCACCATTTAGAAAGGCATTCTTCACATCCATTTGCATCACATCGAATCCATGGTATGCAGCATATGCCAGAAATAGACGAATTGCCTCTAGTCTTGCTACTGGGGCGAAGGTTTCATCATAATCTATGCATTCACATTGTCTATATCCTTTGGCCACAAGACGTGCCTTGTTCCTGACCACAAAGCCTGATTCATCCTTCTTGTTTTTGAATACCCACTTTGTGCCTATAACACTCTGGTGCTCTGGTCTGTCAACTAGTTCCCACACATTGTATCGTGTGAATTCTGCAAGTTCCTCTTGCATTGCGTTCACCCAATCTGGATCTAGCAGAGCCTCTTCGACTTTCTTGGGTTCTTCACTAGAGATGTAGCACGCTAGCATAGCATTGCTGTTTCCTTGTCTGGTTAAGATAGGATCATTTATGTTTCCAAGAACACCGTCTAAAGGATGCGCACGTAGCCATGTAGGTCTGATACGTGCTGGAATTTCAGCAACCAGTGCTCCTCCTTGGTGGATTTCATCAAGAACATTTTCTTCCTCATTATCTTCATTCTCCCGGTGCTCAGCAACTGGGACATTGTTAGTTTCATCTTCTGCGTCTGCTACAGGGACCTCAGCGTCAGGAATGACATTGATAGGTGCAGTATCTGCTGGGATTTCAACAACCGGTTCTTCTTCGATTGGAATCTCAGCAACTCCTTTGCTAAGATCTTCAGCAGCCTCCACGTCACCTTGATCATCAAGAATTCCTTCGACGTCTAAATTTTCATTTAGATGTATTGTGGAAGTGGCCTCATCATGATCATTAGCATCACTGGCCTGGTCAGCAGTTTGGTCCCCTGCTGAGTGCGTCTGATTTGGATTGCAGTCATTCATAGACTTAGTCGGATCAATACGCATATTCTCGAAAGAATTTAAGAATGTTTGATCATTGACATCATTAGTCTCATGATTGCTATCCTCTTTTCCTTTGTTTTCTCTGCGCACTAAAGTAGACTCATCAAAAATAACATTGCATGTTATTTCCACAATACCAGTAATCTTATTCAATACCCTATAACCTTTATGAGTGGGATGTCCATAACCAAGAAGTACACCCTCATCTAACTTAGGTGAAAAGGTATTAAGTTTAGATTTTTCGTTATTGTGAATATAACATGTAGAGCCGAATGCACGTAGATGAATTATGGAGGGCTTACGACCGTTGTACACTTCGTAAGAAGTCTTGTTGAATCTGCTCGTGATAGCACTCATATTCTGTGTGTAACAGGCCGTCATGACTGCTTCCCCCCAGTACTTAGCAGGAAGTTTAGAATCTGCTAACATTGAGCGAACGGCTTCCTTCAGCGTCTGATTCCTCCTTTCTACTAAACCATTCTGTTGAGGAGTTCTTGCTGTAGATCTTTTGTGTGATATTCCAGCTTCAGCACAGAAATCCATCAGCACTCCATTACAGAATTCTGTTCCATTGTCAGATCGAATTCTCTTTACAGTAACTTCTTTACTGTTTTGCTCCTTGAGAATCAGTTCTGGCAGGATGAGTTTCACCTCATCCTTTGTCTTTAATAGACGTACCCATGTGTACCTGGAGAAATCATCAACCACCACTAGTGTATATAGAAGTTTACTTACAGTGGGTGGAGTGACTGGACCGAAGAGGTCCATATGAAGTAACTCCAGAATCCTTTGTGATGTTTCTTTTTCGGGATTTGACTTAAAGGATGATTTGGTCTGCTTCCCCTGTTGACATGATTTGCATATTCCTTCCTTGCGGAAAGTTTCATTGAGCAGACCTACAACAAGTTTATTCTTGGCAAGGTAATTAATAGTTTTGAAGTTTAGGTGATTGAACCTCTTATGCCATAACCATGTTGTTTCTTCTTTGTTTAGAGCTAGAAAGCAGGAATGTTGTTGACCGCTTTGCCAATCAACAATATACAAGCCACCATTGCGGATGCCTCTTAGTTTTACTTCTCCTGAAATAGCGTCAGCAATAGCACAACCAGTATTCATAAAAGATACGATATACCCGTTTTCACATAATTGGCTTATGCTGAGTAGATTGTGCTTCAAGTTGGAGACGAGTGCTACATTGACGATTCTTAATCCGTTCCTTTCAATACACCCTCTTCCAATGACTTCTCCTTCACTGTTGTCTCCGAACTTGACCTTGGGACCGTTAAGTAGTCTTCTTATGTCTGAGAATAGTTCTTCGTTCCCGGTCATATGAGCAGAGCAACCGCTATCCAGGACCCACTCATTAGATATGCACATTCCCGTAGCTCTCGAGTCCTATTCCTGCAAGTGAATTAAGTGGTTTTAGGTACCCATTTAGTGTCGGGTTCTGCAGGATTAGCGTGAAGCATAGTTCCTTTCGGAACCCACATCATGGTGACTTTCAAGACTTTCGCCTTGGTTTCACTATTGACCACTTTCTTGACCTTTGGCTTAACATTTTTAACATTACTATTTCTAGATGAAGGAATGTACTTAGCCATCCTTGCCCTTGGAAATGGATATAGAATGGGCTCAGGCCTTGCATAGACGTTTCTTCTATGTAGTGTATTCTACTGGTAGATAGGTCTCACAACATTGTACTGTGCAGGTCTTCTCTGGTGGAAATTAGGATGTACTATCCTTGCGTTAATATCAAAACGCTCAGTACTCCTTGAGTTTGCTGAGTAAGGCTTAGCAGATGCTCTTGGATTCCTCTGCTGAGGTCTATTAAATATTTGCCTATCATTCATCCTTTGATTCTTTTGCTGAGGCTTAGAATTGCGTACAACGTTTATCCTTGGGTTCCTCTGCTGAGGTCCATTAGATAAAGGCTTAGCAGACTCTGACCTCTGCTGAGATTCAGCAGATGAACGATTGGCTATGTTTGGTATAGACCTCTGCTGAGATCCAACGGGCACGTTCTGCGGAAGTCTATTCTTCGGTTTAGCTATTGGCTTAGCAGACAAAGTTTCAGCAGATTCTACTCCTTTACCCTTTTCAGCAGAGTTATGTCCAGCAGATACAAACAAAATCGGATTCTATTTAGAAGAATTATCATAGGGCTTTGACATTCTTTTTGATGATTCGCATCCAAGTCCAGACTTATCATAGTGACGTCTTTGACTACTTACAAGGGCATTGAGAGTAGCCCTGCTGGATGCATACATGCAAATACAGTCCTCTTTGGGTTTACTCTTTAAAGCATGATTCTCTTTTTCTAAAGTTTGAAAATTTTCTGATAAATGAGAGAAGTCTGCTTTTAATTTCAAGAGTTCCTCACTTTCTAACCTCAGTCTCTCGACTTCCTCGGTTAAGTTTGTAACTTTGAGTTTTAGTGAGGTGTTTTCCCCAACAATTTCGTTTTTGATCTCATACATTTTTGAAAATTCTATTGACAATTTTGTCAAGTAATCTTCCTCGGAATCAAAAAATGATTCCTCCGATTCATCTATGATTGGATTGCTAGATGGGTTTGTTGATAATACCTCAGTTTGCTCAGCAGCGAGGGCTGATTCATTGGTTTCTTCAGCATCGTTGTTTGCGTCAGCAAACTGATCTTCAATGATTTCTGCCATCAACACGAACAATGCTTCTTTGTTATCTTCTTCTTCTGAAGAGCAGTAAAACTCCTCTTCATCAGCAATCTCTGTCCTGGTTAGCAACGCCTTGGTTACAGCTTTAGCAGCGCGTCTTTCAAATCGTTGCTTCAGGCATTCACGTTCTTCTTTGTTGACCTTCGGGCAGTCATGCTTCAAATTATCTGGAGAACCACACTCAAAACAAGTTCTAATTTTTTGCTCTACTGAGCGGTTAGATGTTGATGATTGAATCTCTTTCGCTTCTTTTTCAGCTTTCGCTTCATTCAGCATTCTCTGCATCTTTTTCATCTGTTCTTCCAGCTCATTGATCTTTAAATCAATCGGCTGTATTCCTGCACTGGAAGTACCTTCCTTTGCGGGTGACGCTGGAGCAGATCTTTCGGGCTTGTAGAAGGACTTCTTTGTCTTGAATTTGTTATAGTCCTTCTTAGCGAAGTACGCTAAGCCTTCAGAGTTGCTAGCGAAGTTTGATGTGGCTTGTGCTACAACTGTTTCATTTTTCTTCGACTGCTGTATGATAAATTCATGAGATTTAAGTTGAGCAAATACCTCAGACGTAGTCATGCTGTTGAGGTCTTTTTCACTCAAACTTGTTACTTTTGCGAACCAGTCATCTCTTGGATATAGTTTGGAGATGATTTTGTTGTTCATCTCTCCATTATCATACTTCTTTCCAAGATTCCTGAGTTCTCCAATGATAGTGTTGAAGCGTTCCTCCATAATTTGTATGGTTTCACCTGCACACATGGAGAAGGATTCGTACTTGTCTACAGCTACCTGTAGTTTATTACATTTCATTTGATCCGTCTCCTGAGAAGACTCGCACACGTAGTCCCACATTTCCTTAGCAGTTTCAAAATCAAGCGCTTTCTCTTTCATCAGCTTTGGAAGTGAGTCAAGAATCAATTTCTTTGCCACGTGCTCTTGTTGAGCTCTCTTTTTGTCTTCACTTGTGTATTCATCAAATGGTTTAGGAACCATGTCAGGTCTCGGGGGTCTTGGTTCTCCTTCAGCAGCATCTTCAACACGTTCAAGTCCTATAAAAGTGTTAGCTTTCATAATCTGAATAGGACCTCTTACCAGTACATCCGCCATCTCAGGATGTATGCTCTGAAGCTGTATGAGAGCCATCTTCTTCCAAGACTAAAAATTTTCTCTGTCATATTTTCCAAGTGAGTGATTCAACATTCTGTATGTTTTTGGAATGATTTCCTGAGCTAGATAGACAAAAACAAGGATAAGAGTGCAAGGAAAAGATATATCAGGTTTCAAAGCGACTCAGAGGCAGTCGGTTTTTCAACCTCCTGCTCTGATACCACTTGTTGGTCCTCAAATATCAGAGTCGTCGTGAATACAACTTAACACGAAATGCAGCGGAATATATGTTCGTCACTTACACTTATCGTTGTTTACAAAATGTTTCTTAGCTCAAGTTATGTTTTAAGTTAGTTTTCAGATATACACTAGCAACTCTGTTACTAGGTTTCAAATCAGCTTTAAACAGTAAATAATAAAACGGTAAATGAACACAAGATTTTATAGTGGTTCGATCCAAATAGATCTACGTCCACTCCTTAGCCAATATGCTAAGTATTTCACTAGAAAAGTATACAATCAGTACAAGGATTCGCCAACACTTGCAGTAGGCGGCGAACTTTCGAACCGGCCACAGCACAGCTATCCTCCGATACTTTGCACTTTTTCGATCACAGCTCCGGCCAAGTCAAGGGCACACCTTCGTAAAACTTGTCCTTCGCTAAATGAGGCTTTTATAGTTTTCCCCTGAAGTCAATAAATATGCGGTAACGCCCGTCAGAGTCACTCTTTTTCAAGAATGACTGTTGGATACTCCTAGTAAGGAAGTTATCCCAATGATTGAAGATTCTTAATGGAAGTTCAAGAATCTTCAAGGATGAGTGTCATATATTCAATGAGAAGACACTCTAGGTTGTTGAAAGCTTTGAATGCGCTTTTTATCATGAGCCCTCAACTGACTACTTTTCACTTGTTCGCTTTGTCAAAGGAATCTCACACTTGTGTAGTTTGCGAATGTCGGTAGTGATAGAAGCAGTAGTTGTCTCCACTTTCAGACCTGTCTTTTATAGATGGAGATTCAAACTTTGAATATCCATATCCGTTAGACTCAACAGTTCCTTGATTCGAGAGTGTTTGGTTTGTGACAGTCGCTTTTGTCTTTGACTTGTACTTTCCTAACTACGTCGGGAATGTCTCGTCCTTTGTGTGAGCTTTTTGTCAGAACGACAGTGAGACTTCAGCATCATGTGTATTGCTCTGCGAGGATCCTTTGTTTAGCAGCTGAA
Organism: Plectranthus barbatus; assembly: GCA_026898455.1. Taxonomy (NCBI): domain Eukaryota; kingdom Viridiplantae; phylum Streptophyta; class Magnoliopsida; order Lamiales; family Lamiaceae; genus Plectranthus; species Plectranthus barbatus. Next base: position 11,131 of record JAPKLW010001154.1, on the reverse strand, counting down.
GACTCTTGTCGATGCATGACTCTTTTATCCTTTGATTGCTCATTTTTCTAGCAGTTTGCTGGTTATGATGAATGCTAATGTCTTAGCATTCTGTTTTTCGATTTCTTTTAGCAAACATCGTCTTCTTCGTGACTACTAGGATTTCTTCTAGCATACTAGTCTATTACAACTCAATATAGAACCTATACAGGACTTTACAGAGTATGCTAGACTAATTAGAGTTCAGCAAATGATCGACCAACTACTAAGGTTTGATTCACCAAAACCTTTTACAATTACATCCTAAGGGAGATTTTAGGAATAATTTCCCAACACCGTTGAATTAGGGGGATACGACATTGAATATGAACCAAGAACGGCGATCAAGTCGCAGGTTCTCGCATATTTCGTAGCGGAATACACTAGCGATATCCAAACTCAAGCGGAGAAAGAAGTGGCTCATATGAGCCGGGAGGTCTTATCAGAAGATCCTTGGGTCTTGTACGTGGATGGAGCCAGCAATGTTCATGGCAATGGAGCGGGGCTACTCCTAACCAGCCCTTGGGGGGAAACCTTCCAGAGAACCGTGCGACTCACCTTCGACGCAACCAATAACGAGACTGAGTACGAAGCCTTACTTCGAGGATCATCCTAGATAAGGAACTAGGGGCTCGGAAGTTGGAGGTCTTTAGTGACTCCCAGCTAGTGGTCAACCAAACTAATGGAGAATACCAAGTCAAAGAGCCCCGATTACTTTGTTACTACGAGGAAGTAAAGCTGCTCAAAGAATCTTTTGACACCTTCGACGTCAAATACGTAGCGAGAGAGCAAAATCACGTGGCTGATGCTCTAGCCGGCCTGGCCACCGCACTCACCGACCCGATCCAAAAATCGGTTCCTATCTCACAAGTCAAACAACCGATCGCCACCGCCAAGGCCAAAGTCGCACCCATAAGCGTGAACCCCGAATCCTCCTGGATGGTCCCTATATCCGCATAAATAAGGGATGGGACCAAGCCCACCAAAAAAAACGAGGTTGTACGACTGGAGCAACAAGCTGCACGATACTCAATCATCAACAACACCCTTTATCTGAAGTCCCTCGAGGGACCCCTCATCCGCTGCATCGATGAGCCTAAAATTACTCAAGTCTTATACGAGATACACGAGGGCGACTGTGGCAACCACTCGGGGGGGTGGTCTTTGGCGCATAAAGTGATCTGCCGGCTTCTACTGGCCTACCTTGCACCACGATGCCAGGGAGTTTGCTAAAAGATGCGATAGTTGCCAGAGGTTCGAGGCTACTTCCCACATCAGTGCCAAACCTTTGCATGCTACCATCACCCCTTGGCCCTTCATGTCCTGGGGGATGGACATCGTGGGTAAACTACCCAAGGGCACTGCCCAAAAGGAATACATCCTTATAGCCACCGACTACTTCACCAAGTGGGTAGAAGCAGAGGCTCTCAGAAACACCGGAGAGGTAGAAGTCATCAAGTTCCTGTGGATTCACATCCTATGCAGGTTCGGGGTCCCGAAGGAGATACAAACAGACAACGGAGCACAGTTTACAAGCACGAAGGTCAAAGCATTTTACAACAAATTCAGAATCAAGCTCCTGTTCTCAACACAAAGGTACCCCGAGGCGAACGGCCTGGCCGAGTCTACCAACAAGACCCTACTCAACACCTTAAAAAAGAAACTAGAAGACCATAAGTCTTGATGGGTGGAAGAATTACCGGGGGTCCAATGGTCCTATCGGACGACTCCCCGAACCGCAACTGGGGCTACCCCCTTCTCCCTTGCCTATGGGGAAGAGGCCGTAATTCCCATTGAGACTCAATTGATAAGTCCCAGAGTCGAATTCTGCCAGCTTGATAGCAACAATCACGACCTCATGGCGGGACACGAGCTGATTGACGAAATGAGGGACGAGGCCAATGCCCGAATGGCCCAAAGGCGACAACAAGTGGAGAGATTCTTCAATAAGAGGCTACGGTTGAAAACCCTCAATGAAGGTGACCTAGTACTGAGGAAGGTTTTCCAAAACACCAAGGAGGACAAATTTGGGAAGCTCGCTCCCCAGTGGAAAGGACCATACGTTGTCACCGGGATTTCAGGGCGAGGGGCTTACAGCCTCGCTGATCTGGAAGGAAGACCCATATGCAACAACTGGAACATCCAGCACCTAAAACGGTACTATCATTAGAATTGTTCCTGGGTCCTTCACGAGGGACCCAGCGGATGTGCTATTTTTCAAATTTGTTTGCAGTACTTTGTTTATTTTGATTTTGCTTGCATCGTAACATTTCTATGTCTTACTTTATTCTTGAATGCCATTATGACAACTTTTGTTTCAATTCAATGAGTGCAATTACCTTCTTATGAATCTACTTTTGTCATTTATCTCGTGTTACTCCGTTCGTGTGATACTTTCTCTTTGTTTCACCTCATCCGCATACTACTTTACGTTCTCACATTTGAATTGCGACGTTAGATACTAACTTGAGCGTCGGAGGGGCGATGTCGCGTACATCGCCCATACTCACGACCCTCTTCAACTCTGTCTATGGCAAGCACATTTTGGCAAAACTAAGCATAAGCATAATACGGCCATGCCAAAACAACGACCCGCATTCATTCGCATAAAGGGCCACCCCCTTCATCCATCGCCTAAGGGTGATCACCATTCATACAGTTCAAAAACAAAATAAAGCAAATCCAACAACATCCAACATAAAGTTTGTTCAAAAGCCAACAAAAAGAAAAGAAGTAGAGTTTAGATTTAAGCAGCAGCAGATTTGGAGGGTTTGGTGGAGTCGGGTTGCGGTCCAAGCTGCTCCCCACCATGCGGATCAACAGCTTCGACAGATGGACGGGGAGTCTCCTCAACAGGGGCACAGTTAAGCTCGCTCTGATCATCCACCTTGGGCCCAGGAGACGGCTCCTTGCGATCGGCACCTTCCTCCGGTTTGTCCACGAAACCCAGGTTCAGGTCAGGGTTCCTGAGGGCGATTCGACCGCAGACCTCATCAGTCGCCTGCCCCACCATCATCTGTATCAACAACCGTATTCAGCCCATTTCAAGATGCTAAATATCAACATGCCAATATGACGAGCCATACCTCATAGGTTTCGCTGAAATACTCGAACATGACGATGGTGGAAAAGTCGAGCCCCTCTCCCCGCTTGAGCCGGGCGATCTCGTCGTCAAGATCCCCCAGCTCCTGCCTAAAGTTGATATCCTGGGCTTGGAGTTCCTCCCTCGCTGATCCCAGTTGAGCTGTTAGAGTACAAATCTCCCCACGGAGAGAGTCAACCTCTGCTGCCGCACGGGCAAACTCCTTCTTTAGCTCAGACAAACCCTTCTTGGCCTTCTCCAATTCCTGCTGGCACCGACGTAGGTCCTCCTGGGCACTCGCCAACTCCTCCTCCAACCCTTGGACCTTCTCAACAAGCTCCCGCACACGAGGCCCTTCCATCTTCGCCCTGTCAAGCTCCTTGGCCTGGTCCTCCACATGAATGGCAACCTCCTTATGGAACTCAAGAAGATCCATCACTCCCTTTAACGCAACAGTTAGTCAACCCCAAGAAACCATGAAATAACAAAGCTGACCCTTACCTCGAGCACCTTCTGATCCACATCTGCCACCCTCCGAAAAGCTTGCTCGAGGGAAATGTTTGGAGGAACTACAACACCCATCAGAAGTCACCTCGCCCTCAAAAGGAAAGCCTCCACCTCGACAGCTCGACCCTGAAGATGGGGTGGAGGAGGAGGCTGGATCCTCGACCTGTCCATGTCCCAGTCGTGTTGGTCCTCGTGTGTACCCTCTCTAACCTTCCTCCTCCTCTCATGACGAAGGTCACGATCATTCTCCGCTAGATTCACCACATGCTCATCCTTCTTACGAGACTCCTCCTGGCTCCGCGCTAATGATTGCCTCTCCTCATGCTCAGTGGTCGCTCTTTTGGGCGGAGGAGAACCAGCCTGTTTGCCCAAAGATGGTCGTTTTCTCTCCGGCTGCACGGCCTCTGCCTTCGCCCTCTCCTTCACCTTCAATGCTTCTGCAAGCGCTGCCCTCGTCGACTTAGTCCCCCTCATTTTCGTAGGCAAATCCTCAAGCTTTCCATCCGGATATCGTATATAATTAGTAGAAATGCACCTACCTGCCCTTAACTCTTTCCACGAAGTGACGTCCACTGCGTACGCCTTGTTCACCCTCCACAGATCCGCCTTCGTAAGCTCGATCCTCTTCAGACCTGCAAGCACAACCACAACCCGTTAGAACCCCATTCAAATTCAAGCAAAGTAAGAAGATAGCCTAAGAGGCAAGAACCAACTCAAGGAGTCATCCTCAATCGGTGTAAATTTAGGGTTTTGTGCATCCATCTCCAGATGAAACCACCGGCTCCACCATCGCAAAAAATTATCCCGTGCACCCGTGATCGGGGGGTCAATCTCCTGTCTATCGAGTAGCATAGTAGTACCCTAGACGGTAGGGATTGAGATGATACAGACAATGCCACTCACGCACGAAGGGCAAGCCAAGCCCTTAGTCCATAAAAATCAAGAACGTCCTAACCAAATGACACCAAGTAACAGGGGACAAGTTAAAAGGGTACAACCTGTAGGATTTCAGCACGTTGCTGAAGAAAGGGTGAAGGGGAAGATCTACCCCCTTCTCCAAAATGGGCAAGTAAAATGCCACAAAACCCTTAGGAGGCAAGAACACTCGCTCCTCAATCGAAGGAACCCGATAACCTGGAGGAACCCTACCCAAATCCGCAAGCATCTCCACCACTTGGCCCACGGTCACACAAGAAACCGCATCCCGCACCTGTTCCCTTTTCAGCTTCACCTGTCTCCGGGTACGAGACCTAGCGGACTGCACCGGTGGTTCGCCACCGAAGGAGGAGAATACTTCAACTATTGGCTGCCTAGAGGGAGAACCCGCAACTATCTCCTGCTCCATCTCCGGAGTACCCCTACCTAGGGACATGGAACCAACCTCCTCAGAGGAGGACGGATGGACAGAAGGAGACTCGTACTCCTGGGCCTGAGAACTACTACCCCTATTTTGAGAATCTGAGGGCGAAGACATGGGAAGATCCAAACTAAAAACCCTAAGACAAATCGACACCTAAACTCGACTACCAAGACGATCATAAGAGCACGCGCGAACAGAGAATAACTTAAGATGATCGGAAAAAATGGAAAGCCACTGACCTTAAGGCGGAAAATCAAATGTAAGGAAGAAAATCACAACCGCCATGGAAAACGTCCGAGAGAAAAAGGTAGAGCTCGATCAAATTATGAGGAATGGAGTGATGTGACTTGTTTTGCAGGTGACGGTTTGTCTCCCAAAACCGCCACGTAACTGCCCCTATACCTACGCCAAATTACGATTATGCCCCAGCGACGTGGCGGGTTACGCAAATCGTTCCCGCACACAATTTTCAAAATATCTAACCCGAAATTCACTTTGGACTGCCCGATAGAATATGGGTCCTTTGAATTCCGCACTTCCTCAAAGATCCACGGACCATGCGATCCGTTTAGAATGATATATAAAATTTCCCGCAAGGAATTCCCCACGGGGATACACAGAGCGCTGTACATGAGAGCTTGACTCCCATAAAATGGTAGGTCCTACGGGACATCCCCCCTCCTAACTTGTGGTCCCGAACCCACGAATTGAGCCCGCAAGATAGCCCCCAGGGACTTTTTGCACTTCCACGTAAAATTCTCGAAGAAGGAATTTACAATAGTCGAGTCTGCTTCCGAGCGACCGACATTTCCAAAGGAGATAGGGACCTCAGGAGGACCCCTCTTGGGATCCCGATGCCTCCTCACGAGGAGCTCGAAACTTCCGCGCTCTGAGTACTTGCATAAAAAGGGTACGATCCAACTGTTCGACCTTGGGGTCTCTCTAGTTCACTCAACCCCAAGCCCGAAGGGGCTATTGTTGGGTCCAAAAATGATTGGGCTGGAGAAGTCAGGCTCAGGACCATTATGAATGACGGTGGCCCGAAATAGAACGTATAAACAAGCTCAACCATTCCGAAGCAACGACCTGAATCAAACCCAAGGGCCAAAATATAAGCTCCATTACCAAGTCGAAGTTACGACCGTCCCTATCACGGTGATGCTACCTTCGTGCACGACCCAGGAAGGAGGCTCCAAGTTCAAAAGCGCACCAATATCGGTGGGAAGTTGGAACAACCGCAGTTCATGCCACCTTCACCCGATGAAATCGGAACTACCCCCGAAGACCTCGCATGCCCGTTGATGCACTCTCATTACAAAGCTCGGAGCATCCTCAACCAACTAACCCCACTAAAATGGCACCAACGGCCACTACCGACGCCTCCCCCTGAATATCAGAACCACCGTCGAACTTAGCTAGGGTTGTAACCACCTCCCTTGTGATATAAAAGGGACGTGGAGGGTTCATTTAGAGACACGTTTTTAACCCCTAGGAGAAGAAACACAAGCACACAACGACACTAATTACATTGTTTACCGGAAAACTCCGTCATGGCCGGTATTGGGATCTCATTTTTATAGTCATTGGTTGTATTTTCGTCCGATTTCTATTAAATTCCAAGGGTCCCTATTTCAACACAAAACGAACCTCAACAATTTTTGATAGCCCGATTCCTTAAACACTGTCCATTCACATTAAATTTTCCCTAGTTAGCCACTTTTGAGCTTATACAAAATTTTTCTTTCCTTGTCTATGAGATTAAGAAGAAGTATTGGTTTCTCTCATGTCTTGAGTTGTGGTATATGGGGTGGAATGATTGTGAGATGAAGATAAGAAAATATAAATTAGTGGTGAAAAGATGTGTGAAAAAGAAGCTCAAAGAAATAATTAGAAGAAAGTTATGTAAAGAAAAGAAAAGAATACAAAATTATGTAAAGAGCGTAAGAGATTTAAAATGAGCTAGAAGAAAGTTGTGTGTCGTTTATATATTTGAGGAGATGAGGTGGATGATGATTGAGAGTGGTTGTAGTTTGTTGAGTTGGCCACTTAATGGATTCTATTCACTTGACCATATTTCCCTACCTTATCAGAAAAAGCCTACATTACAACCTAATGAAAGTCTATTTTGATTATAGACTTGTGTGCACATTCTAGCAGTGGAGATATTAGAAAATTTGCAAGCCTATGGTAGAAATCTTTTCATACATGTTGTTGAGTGCTTTCATCTATACCTTAAACACTTGAGAGTTGAGCGATACACTTCCTGTGAGTTCTTCCACGGTTGATGAATTTTCTGTCTCTTTCAAATTGCTTGTAGTAGATTTTTGACCCTTGACTGTGATGAATCTTGTGAGACATTGCACTTTAATCGCATGATCTTTTGATTTCTTTCTTGCCTATTGATTGAGGACAATCAAACGTTCAAATTTGGGGGGTTTGATAAGCTCGTTATTTTACTCACTTATCTATATTATTTTCTACTATTCTAAGTAGTTTTATTGAGTTTATATATATATTTTATGCATGAGTCTATATTGGGTGGTATTATGCGTGCTTTGGTTTGTTTCTACAGGTTATAGGCCAAATTCACTGGAAAACCGTTCCGAAAGTAGTGACGTGCAAGAGTAGCAGTGAAGAGTTCTTCCACACAAGAAATTCGGGCTATTAGCACATGTCAATGGATAGAGCTACGCGTTAGCTTTCCAACGCAACATGAATCGGGTCAATCAGAGTTTGGGAGAGAAACTTATGGCCAAAACCATGAGATTGCGCATAAGGGGGCGAGACAGGACCACAACGATCGACGTGGGAAGCTACGTCGATCGATGCAAATCTGCTGGCACAGAAATTAGGATTATATCATATCTTTAGCCCTAGATTTGATAGGATACACATCCACCTCTATAAATACCTAAGTAATTTCGACTTTTTGAGAATCTCTGATCATATTTTCATTATGCAATTTAGTTTTTAGAGTTTTGAGAGTTGGGAAACATGAAACCCTTTATTTTTATTGTAAGTTCTTTACTTTTATGCAATTTAATATGTTTTCTTTTGGATTTCTATCTGCGATGAGTGGCTAGAAACCCTAGCGGGTTCTAGGGTTTGATATTATTATGGATGCATGTTAGGATTAATTAATTAGGTTCATGATTCCTGTGTTTATTTTATAATTCTAGATTACTTTAATGACCGAAAGGTGACGATTAATTTAGATGTCTAGCTATTGATAGAAGGACCGAAAGGTGAATATTGATAGTGGGATTAGGAATGCATGATACACTTTATACTGTCCAATGAGATGTATTAGACTGTAAGAATTGAACTGATTTGCTTATCAGATTGACTAATTTGGTGTTCTTAAGACCGAGCAGAGATAGTCACTAATTAGTAATCTAGGTTATATTTGCCCAACCAAGAAAATATAGCATTATTGCAGTATTTCACATGTTAAATTAATTGGTTCTTACATGTTATCCATAATAAGATTTCTTCCCTAGAATTTGTGTTCCTTTAAATTTGATTTCAAAACCTCTTTAATTTTCAGTATTGTCATCTTTATTTTCCAAATCAAAACCCTGATTTTCTGTTTCCTCAAACAATGAATCTTAGGATCATAGTTAGTACATAGGATATTTTCATTATACAATTCCCCTGGATTCGATAACCTTAGGATTCTTTATAAATTTATTTGCCACTGTTGCTATAATTTATCTGTAGATTTTACAGAGGCTGAAACCGTACTACACACCACTTCAAATTGGTGTCGTAGAAGTCCAATACTTGGATCACCCATGAATTAAGGTATCCTCGAGGTAGCGACGTTAAACCGAGCACTTGTTGGGGGGTAACCCAACGTTTTTATATTATGTTATTTCATGTTTTGAATTTGAACTTCTGATCGAACATAGAAGTACTGAATGTTGCTTTGCATTTTTAATTTAATTTTCGTGCAAGTTTGTGTCAAAATAGAGAGAATTCACGTCGACTTCAACCGACGCAGACCCACGTCAGTCGATGTCGACACCACGCTAGAAAAATCAATTTCTGCTCGACTTCATTTGATGCAGACCCACATCGATCGAAGTTGAGGGCACGCGGGAGCGTCGGGCATGTAAGTTTTTAAATCTTTTAAAACCCTTCCCTCTTCATTTTATTCACACACAACACAAACACTCTCCACACTTAAAACTCATCTTCTCCTCCACTTCCAAACGTCGATTCTACGCAAGGTATGGCTTCTAAACACCTCCTCCTTCGAATTTAACATGATTTTGTGCTTTTATTCTTGATTTGGAGCATTTTGAACCGTTAGAATCATAAATTTCAACTTGGTTGCTCCTAGGGTCTAAAATTGATTTTCATGCTTTGATTCGATATAGGTTAGATGTTTAGTCGATATATGTGCTTGCTATGACTCGATTTCATACTTAATTTGGTAGGATTTTGGAAATTTTTCATGTTTCTCATTTCATTGTGGTTTGGATTTTTGGCCGATTGATAACCCTTAGAATTGGGGGAATTCATGATGAAATCATGCTTATATTAAGGATGAATTGCGTGTTGGTGTGATCAATTTCGAATGGTTTTGAGTTGAGTGTGATGAATTTTGGATTTCTGTTGGGATTTTTGTGTTGTTTTGACTTGTGAATTTTTAGAGGGATGTTGATTACTTAGGCCCGATTTTTGTTTTATTCTTGTAGCACTACAATGGCCGGACATCCTACTTTCCAATCAAATGCTGAGGTTACGGCGTACAACCAATTTCTCCAGGCCGATATTCGGCAATCACAGTACCCATGCCTGGACACCATGGTGGCCCTTGGGATTGGGGCTTATGTGGAGGCTCTCCTCTGACAAATCCGGAGGAGGAAGTGGATGATGGCCCAGTAGGTCACATACCCCGATCTTGTTTGAGAATTTTTCGCCACCCTCAAAGTGGCAAAGACATCCGTGCATGTGAAACCACTTTCCATCATTTTTCAGTTGGGAGGCCAGCGGCACACCTTGACTAGGGACCAGCTGGACGAGATCTTGGGATGCCCAAAGAGGGGATGTTTCCATTTCCCGGAAGCATTTTGCCCAGCGACTTTTTGGAGGCAGATTGCCTCCGAGGCGGAGGAAGAAGATGACCTTGATTTAGGGGCACTCAAAGCCTCCTTAGTCGACAACCCAGTTTTCCGCTACATTCTGCAGTGTCTCGGAGTTTCCCTTGCCGACAGGAATGAAAGTGTCAAGGTGCGCTTCCAGGAGCTTTTGGTGCTTTGGGGGATGTTCACTCGGACAAAGGTGAGCATGGTCGGCCTCGTGATAGACAACTGGGAGAGACAGGCGAAGGCCACTACCAACACAGTATGGTGTGGGGGGATGACCACCCCTATCGCCGATGCTTTTGAGATCCCGACGGTGGACCAGGCACCTTGCCCACCACCCATAGGTTTGGACATTCCCCAGCTCCTCCAAATGAAGTCCATTGCTCGCAGCCCGCTTGGAGGTTAGTTTTGGAAGTTTTGGAACGAGGAGTTCTTCCATCTGCCGTAGCGTGCTCTTACCCATGTCACAAACTACGAGTCTCGTGACAACTGGTTCATGTCGACGAAGGCCCACATGGAGCACACGAAGGGTCCAAGGGAGCAGAGCGCGCCGACTGAGGGCTGATCAGCGCGTCTTGACTCCCGAGCAAGAGCGCGAAGAGGCTGAGCAACGGATTCAACACCGCGATATCATGCTGACCACGGAGGAGACCCTCGAGGATCGTGAAGCGGGGAATTTTGCTGGAGAAGGGTTGAGTTCATCACAACCGGAATGAGCTCAGTATGCGGCATTCATGTAGCTGCAGCAGTGGGTCGCCCAGTAGCAGGCCTTCCAGCAACAACAAATGTTGTTCATGGATCAGTAGCGCACGTCCTTCGAGGAGTTTCACACATCCTTCGAAGAGGAGAGGACGATCAACACTGCCCATCACACGTCCGTGAATGCCCAGCTGCAGCACATGATTGGTAGGATGGATGAAATCCATCTCTACATCGAGCCCGTGCTCGCCTACCGCCGGCAGAGGAGAAGGAGAGATGAGGATGACACTGGTCCGTCCGACCAGTCTTGAGGTATCATTTTTCTTTTTTCATGTCTAACTTGCAAACTTTTTCACTCCTCCGAGTGAAATA
>JAPKLW010001153.1:214118-252278 GCA_026898455.1 Plectranthus barbatus | reverse complement strand
GGCTCATCCAAGTGAAAAGGAACCCCTGCACGTTTGCAGAGTTCAGAAATTAGCGAGGGGCAGAAGAGTGGCCCCGCTTTCTTTGAAGCTTGAGCTATGATGGAATCAATGATGAATGGTGCAATGTCTATAGGATCTCCCTTCACAATAGCCACCACCATCAAAATTCTTTCTTGTCCAACCAGAGTGTTGTGAGTTGTGGAACTAATCCGGTTCCTCAAGAAGTGGATCCAAGTGTTTGCTTCGGTTGTGAGAAAGCTGGCTAGGGCAGACAGGTTGTCTTTGGTTTCATCCACCCATCGAGCTCCTGGTACAGACACCACACCCAGAGCGTCATCTAGTTGCTCCCTTGTCACTGTTCAGCAGATCCATAAAGGTATCGGGCTGCGGCGGATGTGTTCCATAAACTGCGTGAACCGTTCTTGGGTTCAGTATTACCTCCTTCCCTCGGACGATTGCCCTAAGCTCATAATCCACCCCTGTTGACTGCTCACAATTAGCATAGAACTCTCGGACGAGAGTAATAACTGGCACAGGCTGCATCACAACGAATGGTTCCCAGCCTTGTTGTTCAACACTTCGAAGCACTTCTGCAGGTAGTTTAGACAGATCCTTAAATCCCCTTTCCAGATTAAACTTGCGGCTCGCAAGCTCTTGCATTCTTTCCTGATGGAGCTTTGATGAAAATTTCAGGATTCTATCAATCTCTTCTGCAGATAACTCTACAACCTTGGCCTTGCCACACTTAATCTCTTTCTTCCTTGTGTTGTCGGACTTCTTCACGGAGCTGCCCCCCACTTCCTTGACAACAAATTGCTTCACACGCTTTCCAGTATTCTTACTCCTAAAAATCCCATTGTCATCTTCAATTTCTACCCGCTTCCTCTTCTTGGGTGTTGGCTTCTTCTCAGGTACAGGTTTCGTCCCTTTTGTAGTTGGTTTTCCTCCAGATGTGACTGCTTGCTCTTGCAATGCTGTAGCATTGACTGCTTCAACATCCTCTTCAACTTCGATGCTCTCACTCACTTCCTTTTCTTTAGGAAGAGACTGATCCTGGGTCTCCGAACTTTTCTGAGCACAGGGCTCACTCTCTGTTGCAGGCTCTTCAGACTGGCCTGCCTCTGTTTCCTTTGTACTATTAGCATCACCCTCTGATTTCTCTGACTCATGCTCGCTTTCTGGCTCTTCAGATTGGCCATCAGCATTGTCCTCTCCTTCGGATTCTGCATCTTCAGATTGTGTATCATCTTTGTCTTCAGCAACAGCTTCCTTTGCGGGGTTCTTTACAGTTTCCAGTTCAAGTTTTGATGTGGCTGTGTCAACCAAATCCATCAGGTTCCCTTGCTTAGGCTTGGTACCCGCAGTCTTAGGCTTCTTAACTGGTTCATCAGGAATCTCCACTGGATTCTCTGCACTGATAGGTGGAAACTTCGCGTTCCTTTGAGCCATGATTGAGACAGCAGCCCTACTTGACCTCCTCAATGGTGGAGTGGGCTCCGGCCTCTTAGCCTTCTTGGTAGTCTTGGGTTTTGATGAAGTTGGTCTCGCCTTTTCAGGAGTCGTCACAGGGGACTCAACTTCCATCTCTGGTCTCTTCTTCCCGCTTTGCTTCGTCCTCATGTTCAAATCTACAAAACGTAAATTTCAGACCCTAATTTCCAAGAGCAACATATGGCATTCAATTGCTTATAATTGCTTTTCAAATCGACATGTTCACCCCCAAACTTTGAGTTCACTCAAAGTTTCATGCAACAGATCAAACACCAGTTGAAAAACTAACAACATCACAAGCCCTAGCATAAACCTGTCAGACTATCCTGTCAGAACTACTGCATGCGAATCGCAATGATCACAGAAGCCAAGATAACTATTTCAAATTCTTTCCAACTTCAGGGGTTCGATAATCATGCAAACATGGAGCATCAGTTCATACCCAAGATAATAAAGCAGCACAAACATCAAACCCAAACATACCCGCCATTTCAAGTTACGAAATCAAATAAGAACAAGGAAAACTGTGTTCGGAAGAGAGATGGAACACCCCTAAAAGCAAAGCAGTGAAAATAAAGAAGAGTTCGTACCTATTGCTCGCCAAAAACTTCCTTAAGTATGCACAGGACTTCCCAAGTTCATTTACCCAATTTGCTAAAGATGGAGTGATTTTTGTAGATTTTCAACAATATCAATCGGGTATAAATAACTCTACTTTAAGCAAAACTCGGCACAAGAAATAAGGAAACCCCTTCAACTTCCCTTGATTAGACACAACTTTTCGTTTCAACTCAGAAAGTAAATTTCCAAAACCGTCATTCCTAGGAATAACTGCATTCTCTCTCCTCAACGGCTAGTTGTTTAATCCCTATCCACAAGTTTTTTTTTTATTTTACTGTTTATCCCGGCATATATTTTTTTCTTTTTTATTTATACTAAAAGCATAAAATACCTTAACACTTATCACGAAACAAAATACTTAAAATATTCTACCTACTGAAATCAACTATACCAAACACCCATGTTACTCACAGGCTGTAGCATCTACTATCCTAAGGTTAATTTGCAACAGATTTAAATTTAACTAGGCAGGAAAAATAAATGCAGAATTAAAATATGAATCCTAAGCTATCATCACATGCTTCATCTATTCCTCATGATAGCTTAGGTTACCTCAGCTTCAAGGCTCTGCCAAATTGTAAGAGGCCTTCTGATTCCCCCAACCTTTGTCATGATATTGCTTTACCCTTTGCCCATTGACCTTGAAGGTGCTTCCTGTGCTTTCATCTCTCAAATCCACAGCTCCATGAGGATAAATCTTCACCAAAGTAAAAGGTCCTGACCACCTGGACTTGAGTTTTCCCGGAAACAGCCTCAGCCTCGCATTGAAAAGCAACACCTGCTGTCCTTCCTCCAAATTTCTGTTTGCTATCTTGTTGTCATGCCATCTTTTCACTTTTTCTTTGTATATCTTTGCATTCTCATAGCTTTGCATCCGCAATTCTTCTAACTCGGCCAAATGTAACATCCTCTTCTCTCCACATGACTTAGGATCCAGGTTCAGTTTCCTGGTGGCCCAGAATGCCTTATGCTCCATTTCTAAAGGTAAATGGCAAGCCTTCCCAAAGACAATCCTATAAGGAGACATCCCCAAAGATGTTTTATAGGCTGTCTTGTAAGCCCACAATGAATCATCCAGATGTTTAGACCAGTCTTTCCTTGTAGTGTTCACCACCTTTTCCAAAACACTTTTCACCTCTCTGTTTGACAATTCAACTAATCCATTGGTCTGTGGATGATACGCAGTTGAAACCTTGTGGTTAATGTTGTACTTGGCTAGGAGAGCAGCCAAACTCTTATTAATGAAATGTGTTCCTTCATCACTGATGATTGCCCTTGGTGTTCCAAACCTTGTAAAAATGTTTTTGTGCAGAAATTTTATTACAGTGGCAGCATCATTGTGAGCACAAGCACAAGCCTGTACCCACCGAGAAACGTAATTGGTAGTTAACAGAATATATTCATTTCCAAAAGAAGATGGAAATGGCCCCATGAAGTCCATTCCCCACACATCAAACAACTCTACTTCTATTATGTTGTTCAGAGGCATAGCATTCTTGGCTGGTAAATTTCCTACCCTTTGGCATCTGTCACAGTTCTTTACGAACTCAAAAGCATCCTTGAAAACTCTTGGCCAATAAAATCCTGACTGCAGCACTTTGGCAGGTGTTCTCTGTCCCCCAAAATGCCCCCCATATGCTGAAGCATGGCATTCATTCAAAATTTCTGGAATTTTATACTCTGGAACACATCTTCTAAAAATTTGATCAGGACCCAACCTATACAACGTTGGATCATCCCAATAATAGAACCTTGCATCGTGTAGAAACCTTTTCAACTGTTGTCCATGCAAACCATATGGGTTTCGGCCTGTAGCAAGATAATTTGCAATGTCTGCAAACCAGGGTGCATCTTCCTTGCATGCCATGAGTTGTTCATCTGGAAAAGCATCATTAATATGTACTGTATCATCCACTCCAAACGGATTTTCCAGTCTTGACATATGATCAACAACTTGATTCTCTATTCCTTTTCTATCCTTGATTTCTTAGCCATTAAATACTTGATTGCTGAATGATCAGTGAACACTATTACCTTGGCTCCAACTAGATAGGACCTGAACTTGTCAAAGGCAAATACCACTGCCAACAACTCTTTCTCTGTAGTTGTATAGTTCCTCTGTGCACCATCCATTGTTTTGCTCGCATAATAAATTGACCGGAAAATTTTATCTTTTCTCTGTCCTAGCACTGCCCCAACTGCATAATTGTTTGCATCGCACATCAGCTCGAAAGGTTCATCCTAATTTAGTGGTTGCATTACAGGGGCTGTGACAAGTGCAACTTTCAACTTGGTAAATGCCTTCATACAATCACTGCTGAAATCAAACTTTCTGTCTTGTTCTAGCAGTTCAGATAATGGCTTTGCTATCTTGGAGAAATCCTTAATGAACCTTCTATAAAAACCAGCATGGCCCAAGAAGCTTCTAACTGCTTTCACTAAACTTGGAATTGGCATTCTATCTATTACTTCAATCTTTGCAGAATCCACTTCAATGCCTTTGTTTGAAATCTTGTGCCCTAAAACTACCCCTTGCTGCACCATGAAACAGCATTTTTCCCAGTTCAAAACCAACTGTGACTTCTCACACAATTTCAGCACTCTCTCAAGATTTCCTAGACATGCATTAAAATCTTTCCCAAAGACTGAGAAGTCATCCATGAACACTTCTAAACCATTCTCAATCATTTCAGAAAAAATAGAGATCATGCAACGCTGGAAAGTTGATGGAGCATTGCAAAGACCAAATGGCATTCTTCTGAATGCAAATATTCCATAAGGGTAGGTAAATGTAGTCAAGCTCTGATGTTCAGGAGCTATTGCAATCTGATGATACCCCGAATACCCATCCAAGAAACAGTAGTAATCTTGTCCAGCCAATCTGTCTAACATCTGATCTACAAATGGCAGTGGAAAGTGATCCTTTCTGGTGGCATCATTCAACTTTCTGTAATCTATACAGATCCTCCAATCAGAAACTGTTCTTGTGGTTATCATCTCATTTTTCTCATTCTGCACCACAGTTACCCCTCCTTTCTTGGGTACACATTGCACTGGACTAACCCAAGAACTGTCTGAAATAGGAAAAATGATTCCTGCATCTAACCATTTAATAATTTCTTTCTTCACAACTTCCTTCATGTTGGGATTGAGCCTTCTCTGTGGCTGCACTGAATTCTTGATTCCATCTTCCAACAGTATCTTATGCATGCAAATTGTAGGACTAATTCCCTTAATATCTGAGATGGTCCACCCAATTGCCTGTTTATGTTTCCTCAGCATGTGCATCAACTTCTGTTCATCCTCATCTCCTAAATTAGAAGCAATTATCACAGGTAGAGTATCTGCTTCTCCCAAATATACATACTTCAGGTGATTTGGCAAGGGCTTGAGTATCAATTCAGGGGGCTCCTCTAGGGACGATTTTGGTTCTTTCTGTTCCCTATTCATAAGGTCCAATGATTCAAAATTAGCTTTGTACCCCCCAAACTTTGCACCATGCTCAACCCATGCTACAACATTTTCCTGTGCAATTACTTCTTTCTCACATTCTTTCTGTTGCAGTTCTTTCACATGCTCAGCTATCACTGATTCCAGAATTCCAATGGTGAAACAATCTTATGATTCATCTGGCAGCTTCATGGTATTGTACAGGTTAAAAATAGTCTGCTCTTCATGAACTCTCATAATCAATTCCCATTTTTCCACATCAATCAACGTTCTTCATATGGCTAAGAAAGGTCTCCCCAGGATGATGGGTACTTCGTACTTCTCTATCAGCTTCATAATCTAAAATTATAAAGTTTGCGGGAAAAATGAACTTATAAACTCTAACCAATACATCTTCAATCTTTCCCTCTGGGTGAACAGTTGATCTGTCTGCAAGCTGCAAAGTAATGGTTGTTGGCCTTGCCCCTCCTATACCCAGCTTCTTAAAGATTGAAAGTGGCATCAAGTTCACACTAGCTCCCAGATCACATAATGCTCTTCCTACATCCCTTCCCCCAATTGAACAGAGAATGGTGAAGATCCCTGGATCCTTTAATTTGGCTGGAATTTTCTTCCTCAAAGGTCCACTAACCTCCTCAAACAAAGACACAGTCTCAAACTCCTTCAGCCTTTTCTTTTTAGTTAAAATGTCCTTCAGAAATTTCACATAAGTAGGCATTTGTTCCAGAGCTTCCACCAAAGGTACATTGATGTGAATTTGCTTTAGCATGTTCAGGAACTTTTTGAACTGCTTCTCTTCTTTCTGCTTTTTGAATCTGACAGGGTATGGTGGTTGAGGTAGATTGTGATCATCTTCCACTGATTTCCTTTTGGTGTTAAACACGTTTCCCTCAGGGGTTTCAACAGACTTTTCTTGATTCACTAGCTCTTCATTGATTACTGGATAAGACTCCTTAACAGGAGCTTTTCCTTCTCTCTGTGTTTTAGTTCCAACCTGTTCCTTCTTCTCAAATGACCCCTCCTCTTGCTGCTGTGCTTCTGCAGGTCTTTCATCAATCTGTCTCCCGCTTCTTAAGGTTACCACCTTACACTGCTCATTTCCCCCTCTGGGGTTCTCTGTATTACTAGGTAAACTCCCTTGTGGTCTGTTCCTGATATCATTGGCTAACTGCCCCATTTGTACTTCAAGATTTCTCAATGATGAAGCCTGGCTTTGTATCAGAGCATCTTGGCTTTTCAATCTCACCTCATTCTTAGCCATAAATTCCTTCATCATTTCTTCCATGGATTTCTCAGATTTTTGAGGAGGTGCTTCCAAACTTGGCTGTTGTCCACCCTGCTGCTGATTATACTGATGGTGTTGATTATAACCACCTTTGTTAAAATTATTATGCTAGTCCCGTGCTCCAGCATTTTGATTTCCCTGTCCAGACCAGGAGAGATTAGGATGATTCCTCCATCCTATGTTATAGGTATTCGAATATGGATTATTGTTCCCTTGATACTGCTGCTGTCTATTTCCCATGTAACACAAAGAAGCTGGATTGGAAGGACATTCCTCAAACCGGTGTCCTTCACCACAGTAAATACAGCTCACAACCATTGTAGTTTCTGTTGGCATGGCAGATGTCATAGTCTGACTGGTATTGTTTTCAATACTCTTCATAGCAACTTCCAAAGCTTCCATCTGTGCTATAAGAGCCTGTATAGGATCAACATTCAGAACTCCTACAACTTTTGGAGTATTTACAGCTGCTGATCTAGAAGTAGCCCACAGATAATTGTTTGCAACTACCTTGTCCAAGATTTCACAAGCTTCATTATGAGTTTTATCCAGCAGGGCTCCCCCTGCAGTGGCATCAATCATCATCCGAGAATTTCCAAGCAGCCTATTATAGAAGCTTTCTATCTGAATACCATAAGAGATTCCATGATTTGGACACCTTCTTAACAATTCTTTATACCTTTCCCACGCTTCACTGACTGATTCATCACATTCCTTTTTAAATGACATAATTGCATTTCTACACCTGGCATTTCTAGTAGGAGGAAAATACTTCATCAGAAAAGTTTCAGCTAGCTCATTCCAGGTTGTGACAGAACCTAGTGTCAGGTTTGTGAGCCAAGTCTTAGCACTATCCCTCAAAGAGAAGGGAAATAGACGCATCCTCAATGCCTCAGGTGTTACTCCTTGCAATTTGAAATTATCACAGATCTCCAGGAATGATCTCAAGTGAAGATGGGGATCCTCTGTAGCTTGCCTACTGAATTGCCCCAGACTTTGTAACATCTGAAACATAACTGGCTTTAGCTCAAAATGTTGTGCCTGAACTTCAGGTCTCACCACCCCAGGATCAAAATCAGCAAACTTTGGTGCCATAAAGGTCCTGAGAATTCTATCCTTATCATCAATATTCCTCTCTGGTTGTTCATCAGCCATCTTCCTAATTTTCTGTCTCCTTCTGTTTCTTCTGAAAGTCCTCTCGATTTTTGGATCAAATGGGAATAATTCTTTCTCAATTCTTTCACTCATACACTACTGATCTACCTGCATCCTAAAAATGGTTAGTTTCCAAAATCGAGCAGACCATATATTATAATATTCAAACAATTCAGAAGCATTCAGATTTAAATTTAGCCACTCCCCGACAACGGTGCCAAAAACTTGTTGTGTTCTATAGTGATACTACAGGACTTATGTGCAAGTATACACAAATCACAAGTAATATAGTCAAGAGAGACCAGATATCGTACCCAAGGGAGTGGATTTCTAAATCGTGCACTATGAATTGTTTGCAATTTGAGAAGAAAGTTTTGTCTAAGTCTATTCAAAACATAAAAAGCGCAACAATTATAATTCCAAACAAAGCTAAGATCAGTAACATTTCTTCACTCCACAAAATAAGCATAAAGGTTATGGTAAGTTTCACAAGTACTAGAAAGCACACTCGGGTTATGGAATACAACTCACCACTGCTATCCTATATGCTAGAGTTTATGTCTCGCAAACCCCTGAACCTTAGAACTTTTTCTAATCTTGCCTAGTGAACTGTCGTCCTACTAGATCTACACCCTCTCACTAGAATTCATATGTCTATGCCTTTCTTAGTGATCAGACGATGACAAAATAAATCTAAGCTTGATTAAATTGCATTGTCTCACATGTCCATGAAATCAACACAATTATCTAAAATCCCCTCGGCCTACTTCTCCGTTCGGTTTCCATAGGTGATGGGTTTCTATTCATTGTCGTGCTCAAGAAACAATTGAAAAACAGGATCAAAGATAAGTTCAGTTATGCGAAACTCAGTTCTAATATATATTCAAGCAGATGGTGTTTTGCTCCACAACCCAAGTGTTGAATAGAGTTAGCTCATATTCGAAAATAAAGGAAAAAAAATCATAAGATCATTCATCATCCCAATACAACTTGAAAATATATCAACAAACTATAGACGATGATCCCTTGTGTGCTCCGATTACTTCCTCTCCAAGCTCGATCTCCAAGCACCTTTGCTCTCCCTTCGTGTGTTGTTGTAATTGTCTCTCTCTCAAAAAGTGCCGAGCCTCTTTGTTGATATTCTATTTCCCTCAGCCGTTGATCTCCTTCTCCCTTCCAAGATACATCCACGTGTACAAATATTACTGTTTCCTTCAGACAAAGGATCGGCTTCCTTTAGTGCCACCTGTTTTCCCAGCAGACAAGATCAAAAAGGACCTTTATCCTTGTCTCTGAGTGGTCCCGGAGAGAGAAAATCTACAGTCTACTTGTTCATGCATATCCTATGCTCAAGCATATCTCTCAACCAGCATGCGGCAGGTAAACTCTAGCATTCCGAACCTGGTCAAGACTTCACCAAATGCTTGCAAAAACTTATTAAAACTTGCACAATTTAAAATATTTTGACTAAATTTCAAATACGCATAAACAAGAAAAAAGGACTCTGATTACTAACCATATTATTTAAAACAACATCTAAAGTTCATGAAAAGAGATCAAAGGATAACTCTTTATGAGAGTTATCAAGATGCGAGAGAACTCTCATGGAGAAGACTTGGTGGCTAGGGCGGCTCAAGGAAGACCGGAGCTGAGAAACTCCAACAGGGGAAGTTCGAGGTCAAGGTCGATGCCAAAGCTAGGATCACAGCCAAAGGTCAAGTGCTTTCTCTGTCAAAAGAAGGGACACATAAAAAGAAATTGTCCGAAAAGGCAGACAAAGCAGGAGCAGAAGCAGCAGGAGGATGTAGCTGTTGCTGAGCAGGAATATGACTCCGGAGAGGCATTAGTGATTTCAAATGGCTTTCGGAGAGGGAATGGATATTGGATTCACGTTGTACATTCCACATGCACCAAATAAGTCATGGCTCGAAGCGTTCGAGGAGCAGGAGAACTCGAGTGTTCTTCTGGGTAACAATAAACCATGCTAGGTGGTTAGAATGGGTTCAGTGAGGATTAAGATGCACGATAATACAGAAAGGGTACTTCGAGGTGTAAGGTACATTCCGGAGCTTAAGAGAAACTTGATCTCTTTGGGGATGCTCGAAGAACTGGGTTACACAATCAAGATGGAAGTTGGGACTTTGAAGGTGTGCAAAGGATCCCTGGTCTTGATGAAAAGAGCTCGAAGAAATGGTATTTACACTCTGATGGGAAGCACGATGATTGGGGAGGCTTCGATAGTGACGGTTGACAAGTCAGTACTGTGGAACAGGTGAATCGGTCACATTAGTGAGAGAGGGCTACATGAGTTATCGAAGCAAGATCTGTTGCTCGGGGATAATATTAGAGAGCTGGATTTCTGTGATAATTGCATCTATGGGAAATCTCACCGGGTAAAGTTCGGAGTAGGTCGACAGAGAGCTCGAGGAACTCTGGACTACATCCACTCAGATCTATGGGGACCTTCAAGGGTCAGTTCGAATGGAAGAGCGAAGTACATCATGAACCTCATTGATGATCACTCTAGGAAGGTGTGGGTCTACATCTTGAAGAATAAGAGTGATGCTTTGGAGACCTTCAAGAAGTGGAAAGCGCTGATCGAAAATCAGACTGGAAGGAAGGAGATGGACTCCTTGAAGAAGAATAACACCTGGGAGTTGGTGGATAAGCCAGGGGAGAAGCAATCAATAGTTAGCTCTAAGTGGATCTTCAAGAACAAACAAGAGGTTTCTGGGGTTTGATTCAAGGCTAGACTAGTTGCTCGAGGCTTCATGCAATGGGAAGGTGTGGATTATGGTGAGGTGTTGTCATTAGTTGCTTGGTACGACATGGAGTTGGAGCAACTGGATGTGAAGACCGCATTTCTGTACGGAGAGCTGGAGGAAAGGATCCTTATGACGCAGCCCGAGGGCTTCGAGGAAGCAGGTAGCGGGGAGAAGGTGTGTCTTCTCAAGAAGTCATTATATGGATTAAAGCAGTCTCCAAGGCAGTGGAATAGGCAGTTCGACAAGTTTATGGTTCAACAGGACTTTATTCGATGCAAACACGACCCATGGTATATTTTTTAGGTGAAAATATGGAGACTAGAATTTATCTACTATTGTACGTAGATGATATGCTGATAGCGAGTCGAGATAAGCAAGGGATAGCCAAACTGAAGGAAGCTCTGAGTCAGGAGTTTGAGATGAAGGATCTCGGTTGTGCTCGAAGAATCTTGGGTATGGAAATAGTTCGAGACAGGGCTCGAAGAAGACTCACGTTATCTCATGAGGGATACTTGATGAAGGATGTAAAGCCTGTGCTCACTCCGTTAGCAGCTCATTTCAAGTTGAGTGCTGCTGGGAAACTCGACGAGGAGGAACGAGAGCTTATGAGAGGTGTTCCTTATGCGAGCGTTGTCGGTTCATTAATGTATGCTATGGTCTGTACGAGACCGGATCTTGCTTATGCTCTCAGCACGGTTAGTAGGTTCATGGCTTAACCTAGGAAAGAGCATTGGACAGCTCTGAAGTGGGTCCTCAGGTATGTTCGAGGAACAGTTGGAAAGAGTCTAGTCTTCGAGGATGATGGTTCTAGCTCGAGGCTCCCAGTCGAAGGGTTAATAGACTCGGATTATGTAGGATGTATGGATACGAAGAAGTCATTGACGGGTTTTGTGTTCACATCATATGGAACGACGATTAGTTGGAGAGCAAGTATGCAGAGGGTAGTTGTCTTATCTTCGACAGAGGCGGAGTACATTGCCTTGACCGAAGTGATTAAGGAAGGTCTGTGGTTGCTCGAATTCATGAATGAACTGGGAATTAATCAAGGAAAGATGAAGGTATCCTGTGACAATCAAAGTGCTTTGCAGCTGGCGAAGAATGATGTTCTAATAGGTTTTGTATACTGAAAGCATTTATTATAATGAGTATACAACGGTTTAATTCTCCTATCTGTTAACAATCTTACATGTATGAACAATGGTATCCTCTTGTCTCACCGATAGGGATGATCATACGGCGTGTTGTAGATCGTAGAAGACAGTATGATCACTTGACCTAGTGAGATATAAATCTGATCACAACCGAGACAACGAATGAGGATACATCTGTCTGGATGGTTGCAGCATTGTCGGAATAAGTAGTCTGTCTTGGTTACTTGACATGCTGGTACGTAGGGGTGGCGTATTGATGGACCGCAGTGAGATATATTTGTATGTCTGACATCAACGAATACAAGATCTCGTTATATTGATTGAGTCCAAACCCTAACGAATGTTCAGGGGTTTGCACGGGTTGACTGTTTCTTTGACTTGCCATGGTGGAGAGCCTGAGTAACGTGCTCGTATATTCGCATCTTGGGTAACAGCAGTTCGTGTAGTACCGCCTAAGACTGGGTTTAGGTAACCATATCCGAGTAATAGGATGGGGACATTCTCTGAGGATCTCAATGACATTCATCGTACCAAAGTCCTGCAGGCTGATTAAGTTCAGGCACGAGTGATAAGGATTGAGTGGTACTACTCAGGAATAATAAGATGTTAATTAATTTTAGTTAGAGCTTGTCAGAAGCTCCAATTAATTAATGGATGTCCGGTAACCTTAAATATGAGGATTCTCAATTAATGCAGCCCGTTCTCATGACGAGGTAATAAAGGGGTAGGTCGGTATTATTTCTGTGGTGAAAAAGAATTAATATTAATTAATTAATTATGTCATGGGTTGTGGAAAATAAATATGCTGAAAAAAGGCCCACTAGCCCATTAGGGTTGAAACCCTGGGTCTATAAATAGACCATTCTCTCTGGAAACCCTAGCCAACTATTGAATAAATTCAAATCAGTGAAACCCTAGAGGCAGAGAGAGAGTGGGCGGCGCCTGTAGAGGGGAGAAGAAGGATTTTTCTGCTCCGGCCTACAACACAGATCTGTGGAATCCTCACTAGTAGCTGATCTGAGCAGCATTGTGACACAACCCTGAAGATCTAATCTGGAGAACAAATTTCTCTTTTCTTCTCTCTTTGTTTTTTGATTTTTTTCTAAGAAATTAGATTTCTAATTCCTATTTCCGCAAATAAAATCGAATTGCATGGTTAAATTAAAGTTGGAAGTTCAAATGCAAAAGATCATTTCTGAGACTACGGAATTAAGGTAAATAATTCTTTATCCACACATTAAATTCAATAGGAGCATGCTTAGGGTTTATGAATGTTTTATGAACAATAACCATAAACGGTCCGGTTCATTTGGTTTTGGTGATTCGATTCACGGTAAAACCCTACAATTGGTATCAGAGCCAGGTTCTGTTTTATGGCTCTATTGTCCATAACGGATTAGTTATGCATGTTTTGAATTTTATGAATGTCGTGGATAGTTTTTGTTCCTCGTGGCAACCCATGTAATTCAGCCCGCGGTGGTTTATTCGTGTAGGGCTGAATTAATTTTGTAAAATTACGAGAAAATTCATGATTAGTATAGATTTGAAAATTTTAATAGAATAGAAATTTTATTTTTTAAAAATCTGTAATTGGACGGGTCGAGAACGAAGAACAAAGATGGAGCCGGTGAAGGGCGGCGCACGGCGGTGGCAGGAGGCCGTGCGCACGTGCTGTCGCGGGCGACGGCATGCGGCAGCGCGTGTCGCGGGCAGCTGGGCGGCGGGCAGACGGCGGCGGCGGCCGAAGGTGCAGGCGCGCGGCGCGCGGCGCTGTGCGCGGCAGCGGCGGCGGTGGTGTTGTCGTCGGCGGCTACTGTCCCGTCGCGGTGGCTTGAGGTTTTGGTGGTTTGTGCAATCATGTGTAAACCCTAGGGTTTGCATTAGGGTTAGGGCAAATCATCATATCACAAAGGCCTAAATCCCAAAAGATTTGGTGATTGAAGATTTGAAGGCCCTGGAAGATTTGAAAAGATTTGGACTTATCCAAATAAATTAAAATTAAATTTATAATAGATAGGATTTTATTTTTTTTTCCTATTTTTTTGGGTCCACGAGGAATTTTTGTTTGCCTTAATTATTCTCGTGTGATATGTGATTTATTATGTGAGCAGTTAAGCATGTGTAGATAATTGGAAAAGCATGTTTTATCGCTTTATTATTTACAGCTTTCCAAGCATGCTTATGTGATTAATTTCTTTTGTTGGATTATATTTTGGGAAATTTTGGGCTTGTTTAATTACATGCAAAAATTTGGAAAATATAATAACAAAGAAATTATGTGTGCGCATATAAAAAACCTTACAAAAGAAAAATATTAAGCAGATTTTTTAGAGTCAATAGACCTCCACAAAGCGGTCCTAGGCTGTAAGTGTGTCTCTCGTTCTAGTAAATGTCTACGAGTGTAGCTTGCTAGTTCTTAGAGGTGCATGGGTACGGTTGTTGGGATTTCTAGACAAACAATTTAAATCATGTAAATAGTGGGAGGGTTTTGCGTAAACGTCTACGAGTGTAGCTTGCGTAGATCTCTTTCACTAGTATTCTAGGATTGATTTAAATTATAGATAACAAATGCTTTAAGGGTTGTGCGGTATGCTTACGTGCCACTCTAAACTGTCTCTTTTGGCCAGAGTTAAATTTGTGGTTAATTGCTTAGAAGCATCTTAGAATATAATGCAAGAATTGCATCCCTGTTCTTGAGAGATGGCTTGGTCTAAGATTTTCACTAATTATTAATTTCTAGTGTCAAAAGCTTCATGACATGGTAGTGAAATTAAATGGATTGGGGCTTAAAACCCGCAGTTCTGGTTGAGGGTGACATCGTAAACGTCTACGAGTGTAGCTTGTAGTGGGAACTCTTGGCAATTAGTGGAAGACATTTGTATTTGATTTATTAAAAGGTTTTCAATGCATTTGTTTTCGAAGTTCTACATGTATGTTCTTATTTAAGATTGTTTATTGTTTCAGATATGTCTATGTCTAATGTCATCAATATTCTCGCACAAAACACTTTAACTGGTCCAAACTTCCTGGAATGGAAACGCAATCTCGAATACCTCTTGATTACAGAAGAACATATGTTCGTTCTGCAAGTACTTTGTCCCGAAGTGCCAACTGCTGAGTCCAGTCAAATGGATATAGACTTTTATAACAAGTGGGAGAAATTGAATAATGTAGTCAAGTGTTACATGATGACCACTATGTCGAAAGTCTTGCAACAGCAGCATTAGCACCATAGGGACGCCTATGACATCATGACGAGTCTGGAGGTGACCTATGGGGAAACTGATAGAGCCGTCAGGTTCAATCTCATGAGGTAAATCGTGAGTAAGAAAATGACTGATGGCACCTCAGTGAGAGAGCACGTAGTTACCATGACTCACCTCATGGATGAGCTAACTGTACATGGTGGAGGTATCGACGCTGAGGCTAAGGTCGATATCATACTGAAATCTCTACCCAAGTCCTTTAAAAGTTTTAGGCTGAATGTTGTCATGAACAAGAAAGAGTATACTCTTAATGAGTTGCTCAATGACTTGATGGCAGCGGAATCAGTTATGAACCCTCAGAAGGTTGCCCTGGCTACTTCCGGTAATCTCTCTGTTGTACCAAAAGGTATGAAGCGGAAGAAAGGGATTAAGAAATGGGCTAGGAAGACACCTATGAAGGATGGTGGGGCTGGGAAAAAGCCTAAAGTGGCGACTGATAGGGACATGTGCTTCAGGTGTGGTAAGAAAGGACATTGGAGGAAAGATTGTCAAGCCAACAAAGCTAGACAAGGTATACCATTTTGCATGTATAACTCTAAGCATGATTAGAGTCCGTTTTTGCTCTTCTAGAGCTGTAAGCACTGACTTGTTGATCATGTTGTTGTACTTTGCAGGGGACCGTGCCGACAAGGCTGGTGAATGATGGCAAGAAAATACCAAACTGGATGAAGGCAACGTTTTATGACGGAGCTTCATGGAGTTTTCTTTTCTTTATGTTTTGATGAATTAAGTACGTTTAAGAGTTTGTTTGTGGGCCGTGGTTTATCGGCAGGACAAATTTTATCAACTTTCTATGGATGTTTGTTATTTATGATTTCAATCATTGGCAATAACAATGTCATTCATTATGTAATGTTGATTTATACTCTTTATGTTACTTCGATCAAATATGTCCTTTATATTGCATGTAATTCATCCATAATTGATAATCCTAGAAAAAGAAAACTTACTTCTTCTGATGAGGATCTTACATATCTCTGGCACTTGAGACTGGGTCACATCAGCTTGAAGCAGATTCAGAGACTTGCAGATGACGGTACATTGGACTTAGTCCGGGCTATACCATATCAAGTCTGCGAATCCTGCATCGAGGGCAAGATGTCAACTAGGCCTTTTAAGGCTAGTTAGTCTCGAGCAGAGGAAGTTTTGGAATTGATCCATTCTGACTTATGTGGACCAATGTCCACGCAGGCTCGTGGAGGGTACGAGTACTTCGTCACTTTCATTGACGATAACTCAAGGTACGAATATATTTACCTGCTTCGCTACAAGTCTGAATACTTTGAGAAATTCAAAGAGTTCAAGGCTGAGGTAGAAAAGAAGGTCGGGAAAACTATCAAGTCACTGCGATCTGACCGCGGTGGAGAATACCTCGGTAACGAGTTCTTGCAGTATTTGTCAGAAAACGGGATTATATCCCAGTGGACTGCACCGGGTACTCCCCAGCAAAACGGTGTAGCTGAAAGAAGAAATATGACTCTTCTAGAGATGGTAAGATCAATGATGAGTTATGCAAACTTACCAATTTTGTTTTGGGGCTACGCATTGGAAACAGCAGCTTACGAGCTAAATGCGGTGCCTTCTAAATCGGCTCCTGAGACGCCTTCTTAGCTCTTCCTTGGTCGCAAACTGAGTTTGTGCAAGTTTAGTGTATGGGGCTGTCCGGCACACGTACTGTCGAAGGAAACTGATAAGCTAGAAAGCTAGTCAAAAGTAATGTTGTTCATTGGGTATCCCAGGCAAACGAAAGGTGGTTACTTTTACTGTTCTGAGAGTCAAAAAGTTGTTGTTAGCACCAACGCTAGATTCTTGGAGGACGAGTATGTGAGTAATCACAAGTCAAGGAGTGATATCGTTCTTCAAGAAATTGAGAACGAGAATGCAATTCCAAGGGAAGGGGAACGTGTAGATGTGGGTGCACCTGTGAGAGGTTCAGCACCACAGACACGTTCTTAAGTGCAAGGTGCAGAACCACAAGTTACTGCACCTACTGCTGACACGACGCTGATGCCTCATCGTGGTGGGAGAGTTATTTTACAGCCGGAAAGGTACATGTTCGTGGGTGAGTCATCGGACTTAAGCCCGGAAGACGGACATGAAGACTCTGACCCACTAACTTACGAAGAGGCAGTGCAGGACAAGGATGTTGAAAAATGGTGTGTCGTCATGGATTCTGAAATTGAATCCATAACTGCTATGGAAGTATACCAGAAAACTGATTTGCCGGATGGCTTTAGGGCCATAGGGTGCAAATGAGTATACAAGAGAAAGAAATGAGCGGATGGAAAGATCACGACCTTTAAAGCCAGGCTGGTGGCAAAGGGTTATAATCAAAAAGAGGACATTGACTATGACGAAACCTTTTCACCCGTAGCCATGCTCAAATCCATCTGGATACTCCTTGCCATAGCTGCGCATATGGACCTCGAGATCTGGCAAATGGATGTTAAAACCTCTTTTCTAAACGGTTACCTTGAAGAAGGTAGGGACATCTATATGCAGCAACCCGAGGGTTACATACGCAAGGGCGAAGAACATCTTGTCTGGAATCTTAGGAAGTCCTTGTATGGACTTAAGCAAGCTTCAAGGTCGTGGAACTTACGTTTCAACGATGTGATTAAATCCTATGGATTTGCACAGTTGGAAAACAAAAATTGTGTTTACCGACTTTGTGTCAGTGGGAGCGCGTTTTTCCTTGCACTTTACGTTGATGACATACTCCTATTTGGAAACAACGAGGGAGTGATGTCAGAAATCAAGGCTTGGTTATCCGAAGAGTTCCAAATTAATGATCTGGGAGAAGCTGGCTACATTCTTGGGATTAAGGTCTTACGAGATCGTAAGAGAAGAATGTTAAGCTTATCCCAGGTATCCTATGTGGATATTGTGATAGCCCGGTTCAGCATGCAACTCGCCAAGAAAGGTTTGCTACCTTTCAAACATGGCGTTCATCTTTCTAGTGGGCAGTGTCCTCAGACACAGCAGGAGAAAGATGAGATGAGTCTTGTACCATACGCCTCGGCGATGGGTAGCCTCATGTATGCGATGGTGTGTACCAGGCCAGATATCTGTTATGTTGTTGGCATGGTAGCAAGATATCAGTCTAACCCTGGACAGGCGCACAAGACTGCTGTAAAGCACATCCTCAAGTATTTGAAGATAACTAGGAATTACTGCCTAGTTTATCAAAGTGAGGATTTGTGCCCTGTGGGTTATACAGACTCGGATTTCCAAGGGGACCAGGATGAGAAGAAATCGACCTCAGGATATGTGTTTACCCTGGGAGGTGGAGCTGTATCTTGGAGGAGCTCAAAGCAGAAATGCATTGCTGACTCCACCATGGTGGCAGAATATGTCGACCTCAGGATATGTGTTTACCCTCGAAAGAGGGGGTATGGCTCAAGAATTACCTTTTTGAGTTGGGTGTGATTCCGAGTTTGCCGAGGAGCATCACAATTTATTGTGATAACTCTGGTGTAGTGGCAAACTCAAAGGAACCGCGGTCTCACAGGGCAAGCAAACACATAGAGAGAAAGTACCATATAATACGAGAAATCGTATCGAAAGGTGATGTGCTGATCAAGAAGATTGACACTAAGGACAACCTTGCTGATCCATTTACAAAGATCTTGCCACAGAAAGTTTACAAAAGACATATTCATGAGCTGGGTCTGAGGTGTATGCCGACCACTAACAGTGGTTAAAGAGATAGCAGGCTAGATAGACAGACTGTATACTCTGTAATAGCTTAGTTATGCTTTGGGTATAAGTGGGAGATTGATGGGTTTTGTATACCGAAAGCATTTATTATAATGAGTATACAACAGTTTAATTCTCCTATCCGTTAACAATCTTACATGTATGAACAATGGTATCCTCTTGTCTCACCGATAGGGACGATCATACGGCGTGTTGTAGATCGCAGAAGACAGTATGATCACTTGACCTAGTGAGACATAAACCTGATCACAGCCGAGGCAGCGTATGAGAATACGTCTGTCCGGATGGCTGCGGCATTGTCGGAATAAGTAGTTTGTCTTGGTTACTTGACATGCCGGTACACAGGGGTGGCGTATTGATGGACTGTAGTGAGATATATTCGTGTGTCTGACATCAGTGAATACAAGATCTCGTTATATTGATTGAGTCCAAACCCTAACGATGGTTCAGGGGTTTGCACGGGTTGACTGTTGCTTTGACTTGCCATGGTGGAGTGCCTGAGTAATGTGCTCGTATATCCGCATCTTGGGTAACAGCAGTTCGTGTAGTACCGCCTGAGACTAGGTTTAGGCAACCATATCCGAGTAATAGGATGGGGACATTCCCTGAGGAGCTCAATAACATTCATCGTGCCAAAGTCCTGCAGGCTGATTAATTTCAGGCACGAGTGATAAGGTTTGAGTTGTACTACTCAGGAATTCAAAGATATTAATTAATTGTAGTTAGAGCTTGTCAGAGGCTCCGATTAATTAATGGACGTCCGGTAACCTTAAATATGGGGATTCTCAATTGATGCAGCCCGTTCTCATATCGTGGTAATAAAGGGGTAGGTCAGTATTAATTCTGTGGTGAAAATGAATTAATATTAATTAATTAATTATGTCCTGGGTTGTGGACATGGGAATTAATTAATTATAGGCCCACTTTATTATTTGCATTAGGTCCCAGGACTGGCCCAAAATAAATATGCTGAAAAAATGCCCAGTAGCCCATTAGGGTTGAAACCCTCGGTCTATAAATAGACCATTCTCTCTGGAAACCCTAGCCAACTATTGAATACATTCAAATCAGTGAAAGTCTAGAGGCAGAGAGAGAGTGGGCGGTGCCTGTAGAGGGGAGAAGAAGGATTTTTCTGCTCCGGCCTACAACACAGATCTGTGGAATCCTCACCAGTAGCAGATCTGAGCAGCATTGGGACACAGCTCTGAAGATCTAATCTGGAGAACAGATTTCTCTTTTCTTTTGTCTTTGTTTTTCAATTTTTTCTAAGAAATTAGATTTCTAATTTCTGTTTCCGCAGATAAAATCGAATTGCGTGGTTGAATTAAAGTTTGAAATTCAAAAGCAAAAGATCGTTTCTGAGACTACGTAATTAAGGTAAATAATTCTTTATCCACGCATTAAATTCAATAGGAGCATGCTTAGGGTTTATGAATGTTTTATGAACAATAACCATAAACGGTCTGGTTCATTTGGTTTTGGTGATTCGGTTCACGGTAAAACCCTACATGTTCATCGTGAGAGAACTAAGCACATAGATGTGAAGTTCCACTTTATTAGAGATGTGGTGGTAGCCGGAGAGGTCGAGCTGCACAAGGTCAATATTCTTGATAATACTACGGATATGATTACGAAGCCAGTTACAAGTACTATTTGGAACTGATCAAACTGTTGAAATCGAACTGAAGAGGAGGTGCCAAGCCGAGGTGATATTGAGCCTAAGGTGGAGAATTGTTGGAGTAGTCTCAATATCTAGCTCAAAAAGTAGTTCGCTAGTGGGTCGAGACTGGGTCGATTTAGTTCGACGGGAGTGGGTCGAGCCGTGTAGGTTGAGGAACTCGTGGTGCAGTTCAAATTAGATAGATATGGAAAATATATTGTATATCTTGTTTCCTTGTTGAACAAGATTTATCCTAATCAGTATTATATTTGGATAGGAATAAATCTATTAGATAGATTTAGTTTTAGATATATCTTACCATATCTAGGTTTTATATTCCTCATGTGATTAGGAATATCTCCCTATAAATATCCCTGCTCCCCACCAATTGTAATTGTCACATACTTTGTATTTTCTTCACCATAATAATATCATCACCGAGGAGGCTTGAAGAGTGGACGAAGAGCATAGCTCGAACCACCATAAATTATTGTGTTCTTTATTTTCTATTAGTTATTTGTGTCTGCAATCGCTTCAATTCACAACATCACTACTATTCCTAGAATTCTATCCTTAGCAACATCGATTTCCATAATTGATGCAAGGTTCAAAGGTCACTAGTAGTAACCGTATTCTCCAAACAAAGACTCTCAAAGTTCAATTTTCTTGTTTGATGCTATTATAATAGCTTACCGTGTTTCAATCTCTGGACACGAGATTCACAACCTCTCAGCTTGAGTCTTATTGTTGGTGCTCTTTCTCTCCGAAAGAAATCACAACAGTTGTAGCTATCTTCAAGTTGTGACTATCACAAGCATGTTGTCACAAGTTCGAAGAGTTTCTAAAAGAACTTAAAAGCTCCCAACTTCCAGAGAAGGAGGTTCCATGGTGTGACCACACTTCCTATCTGAGTGTTGAAGAAGGACGAGACCCTGTGTAACGCCCCGTATTTTATTTAATAAAATTTTCGAATTTATTGTGTAATATAATCTTTTTCCAATTGATTATTCCAAGTGATGCATGATCGACTTTATTATATGAGTGTCTATGATTTCATGCAAGCCATGCAAACCACGCAAACATATTTCAATATTTTCGAGCAAACATTTTATAAATAATTGATTGCCGAGATTTTATCAGTTATATAAAAACAAGTTAAATTTGGTTGACTCGTATTGCATAACAATTTTTTGTAGAGATTTAAAATCGATGACATTTGATTGACCGATGGTGTCACATCAGAAAAAGCAAAAGACACTTTATTACCATAAATGGTAATTTCAACTTTACTTCTTATATCATAAGTAGTACGGTCAAAATAATCTCTTTATCCACCATGTAATACCCTTCAAACCCTATTATCCCTTGGATAAAACTATTTATTATATATTAATTTATCTTTTAATTTATTAAACTTAGCTACCAAGTTTTAGTTGAAATAAGTGTGGAAATTACTTCATTTTCCCCCATTTGTCTACTCCATATTCGAATAGAAAGAGAGAGAGAGAGAGAGTTCTTCCCAAGTTCTTCATTTTGGAGGCTCAATCCACCTTCTTCCGGCAAGATCATCGTCTCCGAGACCCGTATACTTGATCCTAGGTTGAAGGTAAGCACTTGAAGCTTGTTTAAACACCTAAGACTTGTCATTTTTTTTTTGGAGACTCACCACTATTTTGTTCTCTTTGTTTTTCCTCCATGAGCTAAGGCGAGGAAGCAAGTTTGAAGGTTAGAGTTTTCCACCAAGAAGCGTAAGGAAGAAAGATAAATCAAATGACTTCAAGGGTGAGTCCTCTTGTGACCTAGAACACCAATCTCCTTGCCTTGAAATTTTAAGCTCTTCATATTTGAAATCAAGCATGAGAGTGTTGAGATGTGTTGAATGTTTGATAAGCTCATTATTTTACTCGCTTATCTATATTATTTTCTACTATTTTATGTAGTTTTATTGAGTTTATATATATATATATATATTCTATGCATGAGTCCATATTAGGTGGTATTATGCGCGTATTGGTGTTTTTGCAGGTTTTAGGCCTAAAATCACTTGAAAACCATTTCGAAAGCAGTGACGTGTAAGAGTAGCAGTGAAGAGTTCTTCCACAAGGAGAATTCGTGCTATTGGCAAATGTCAATGGATGATGCTTTGAGTTAGCTCTCCAACGCAACTGGAATCAGGTCAATCGGAGTTCGGGAGAGGAAGTTATGGCCAAAACCGTGAGACCGCGCAGAAGGGGCGAGAGACCATGTTGATCGATGCCAATCAGCATCGATCGACGCCGAAGAGATGGCCATATCGATCGATGCCAATCAGCCACGATCGACGCGAGCGAGTCTGCTGGAGCGGAAATTTGATGAAAATCGGATTTATTCATATCTTTAGCCCTAGATTTGATAGGAAACACATCCACCCCTATAAATACCTAATTAAATTCGACTTTTTGAGGTATGCAATCATATTTTTCAGTTTTTAGAGTTTGGAGACTTGGGAAACACGAAACCCTTTTATTTTCTTGTAAGTTCTTTACTTTTATGCAATTTAATATGTTTTCTTTTGGATTTCTATCTGCGATGAGTGGCTAGAAACCCTAGCGGGTTCTAGGGGTTGATATTATTTTGGATGCATGTTAGGATTAATTAATTAGGTTCATGATTCTTGTGTTTATTCTATAATTCTAGATTAATTCAAGGACCGAGAGGTGACGATTAATTTAGATGTCTAGCTATTGATAGAAGGACCGAGAGGTGAATATTAATAGTGGGAATAGGAATGCATGATACAATCTACACCATCCAAACAGATGTACTAGACTTTAGGAATTAAACTGATTTGCTTATCAGATTGACTAATTTGGTGTACTTTGAGACCGAGCGGAGATAGTCACTAATTAGTAATCTTGGTTATATTTGCCAAACAAGGAAATATAGCATTGTTGCAGTATTCCACCTGTTAAATTAATTGATTCCTACATGTCATCCATAATAAGAATTCTTCCCTAGAATCTGTGTTCTTTTAAATTTGCTTTCAAAACTACTTTAATTTTCTGCATTGTTTTCTTAACTTTTATAAAACTAAAACATATTTTCTATTCACTCAAACGATAGATTTTAGAACCATAATTAGTACATAGAATAATTTCCCCACACAATTCCCTTGAATTGATAACCTTAGGGTTTACAAATTTATTTGCCACTGTTGCTATAATTAATCTGTAGATTTTACAGTGATCAAATTGGCGTCGTTGCCAGGGAATTGCTAGATTTTATCTTGTTACTAGTTTATTCTAGGATTTGCTGGATTGAGTTTTATTTTCTGTACATGTGCGTGTGTGAGTTTTCGTTTCTGCATTCCACGTTGATAGATGCCCCTTAGCATTGATCGACGTCGATCATCTTTCTGCGTCGATCAACTGACACCTTACGTCGATCGACACCGACCACTTTCTTGCATCGATCGACGTGACATCCACATCGATCGATGCTGGACTGATATTTACCTTATTTTCTGTGCAGGTGCATGAACACGCGAGCCAAAGGAAAAACACTCGAGGCCTTTGTCCCTGAAATTGAAGCAACCTGCAGGAAAATCAAAAAGAAAGGAAAAGAAAAACAATGAGAGATGGCTGAGAATCCTGAAGCACCTCTGCAAAATATGACTCCCGAGGAGCAGAGGCAATTTGTGAATGAAGTACAGCAGCTGAGAGCACAACTGCAAGCAGCCCAGGCTACTCAGGTGGAACAAGCTGCAAGACTGGCAGAGTTGAACGATAGGCAAGTTGTGATCCCGCAAAGGTCCATCTTGGATCGATTTCTTCCACAGCAAGCAGAGGCCGGATTCAGAGTTGGCATTGATGCCAACAACTTCGAGCAGCGCACAGGCCTTATTCAGATGGTGCAGCAAAATCAGTTTGGGGGGAGAGCTGTAGAAGATCCATATACCCACCTCAACCAATTCATTGAGGTGTGTAACATTGTGAAGCAGAACGGAGTAACCCAAGATGTGATCAGGATGAGACTGTTCTCGTTCTCACTCAGAGACGAGGCACGGTCATGGTTTGCTGGACTGGAAAAGAGTCAAATCGGGACATGGGAGGAGCTTCGAGCAGAGTTCCTTACCAACTAGAGGAAAGCTGCCATTACTACTTTCAAGCAGATGTATGATGAGTCACTCTACGAGGCCTGGAAGAGGTACAAAGAGCTTCTGCGACTCTGTCCTGGACATGGCATCGATCTGGAGATGCAAGTGTGCCATTTCTATGAGGGTTTGAATCCTCACATGAAGGAGCTGGTTGATGCATTTGCTGGAGGGATACTGATGAAGAAGAGTGGTGCAGAAAGCATGAGGTTGCTGGCAGACATGGCGCTGAATAGCCACCAATGGCCTACTAATAGACAGATTCCGGTCAAAGTTGTAAAAGCCAAGCCAGAAATTGATGTGGTTGCTGAGGTGAAAAAGCTCCGAGAAGAGATTGAAAAATTGGGCACCTCACAAGCTGCAGCTGCTGCAGAGCTAAGCATGGCCATTGTTCATCTGGAACTGCAGGGACGGAGGTGAACTACATTGGCGGTGGTTATCACAGTAACTACCGAGGCAATCAAGGGTATCATTATAACCATGGGTGATCTCACCATGTTTTCTCTTATTCTAACCCTTCTGCTGCAGAACACCCTCCGCTTGGTTTTGATGTAGGTACTGGAGGAGAGATAGTGGAAAAAAAGAAGTTTGTGCTGGAAGAGACGCTCGAGAAATTTATCAAGAGCTCAGACAATCAGTTTGGGAAAGTAGAAACCGAAGTGAAGGGGATGGCCGACCACATGCAGCTAATGACAAAACACCTTCAGATGATGGACACACAATTGAGCCAGATTGCCACCACACTCGGCAACCAACACAAGCCTAGAAAGCTTCCAAACACAACGGAGGTGAACCCAAGGGTTCAAAAAGACTGCAAGGCCGTCACTCTGAGGTCTGTGATGAGCTACAAGGGTCCCGAGACGGCTGTGAACGATTCTGGAGGCGAAAAGGAGCAAAACTGCACGGGACAGGGATCCACGTCGATCGACGCACCTTCCTCATTGATTGACGCAGAAGAGAAAGCCTCGTCGATCGACGCCGAAGTCTGTTCCAGGCACAAAGCTGAAGCAGTCTGAAGATCAACCCCCTCATTTGCCATTCCCACAGTGGTTCACGAAGCAGAAAGAGGACGAGAAGTTCTCCAGATTTGTGGAGAATCTGAAGAAGGTCAGCATCAACATCCCGCTGATCGAAGCACTAAAGGAGATTCTGGGGTACATGAAGTACCTCTGGAAATTGATGAGTGGAAAGAAGTAGTTCGTGGAGAACGAGATGGTGAAGATCCACGAATAATGCAGCCTGCTACTTCAAAAGCAGGTGCCCATCAAGAGAAGCGATCCTGGATGCTTCTCTGTCCCGGTTGAGATTGGGGACACACGTTCGAGAGAGTACTATGTGATACTGGGGCCAGTATCAACCTGATGTCGTACTCCATCTACAAGTGTCTCAACATTGGAGAGATGAGGCCCACGACGATCACCTTGCAGATGGCGGACCGGTCTGTGTCCCGCCCGAAAGGTATACTAGAGGATGTGCTCATTCGCGTGGGCCATCTTATTTTTCCTGTAGATTTTGTGGTGCACGAGATGAAGGAGGACGAGAACATGCCTATGATCTTGGGGCATCAGTTTCTCGACACTAGTGCCGCTCTCATTGACTGTCGAGGCAGCGAGATCACACTCCGAGCAAATGACGAGAGAATCACCTTCGTGATAGACAAGAGCAAGAAGAAAGCGGAGTGCAATAGGGTCTCCATTACTGAAGAAGTAGATGAATCCGAAGAGGAAGAAGCAGCTACCATTTGTAAAGTTTACATGGTGGATGCCAAAGGTCGGCGAGTCTGGACCCGACCTCCCTGGCGGTGATTTGAGGTATCGTCGAGCTACGACGTTAAATCAAGCACTTGTTGGGAGGTAACCCAACATTTCCGTATTTTCTTTTTTTAATTTTTGTTTTTTATTTCGAATTTCTATTATTTTTGCGTTAACAGCTATTTTGCATTTTAAAAAAAATGGAAATCGGCTCGACGTCGATCGACGCAGCCTGGCGTCGATCGATGCCGAGTAGCCCAGTGTGATACACTTCAATCCTCAACGGGATCGGCAAGAAGGCTTCACGTTGATCGATGCAAACTGTCAGCTGCAACAATTCACACCGAGCAATATCCGAAGTCTCCAGGGGATAAATAGTGGATGTCTGAGATCCACTACCAGGTATCGTTCCCTCTTTTGTCTGATTTTCAAACTTATTCCACTCTTCGAGTTGGAAATAAGTTTGGGGGGATGTGGAAAAGAGATGGAACGTTCTATCCTTTATTTATTTTGCTTTTTGCTTTAAATTTTTTAAAGTTTTTATTCTATTTGTGGGAAAAATTTTGAGTTTTGAAATAACCCGAATGAGATTGTGAGATTAGAATCGGTTGAGGGTTGAATTGAATTGATCGTGATTGTGGATAGATGCCTATGAATGTAGAATACCGCATGATAGGATTGATTTGGCACTTATGCTTGCATGATGATTGAGCTGATTTGAAATTGACTGTGGAAGAAAATTTTTGAATCCTTGTGTGAGAATTTTGAGCCTGTGATTCGTTTGATGTGAGATTCACATGTGTGTTTTTATTTCTCTAGAACTTGCCTATTTTATGTGTTGAGACTGCATAGTGTGCACAAGTTTAGGAAATGATCTTAGGCCATCGTTGATAGCCCAATATCCTAAACACTGTCCCTTCACATTAAATTTTCCCTAGTGAGGCACTTTTGAGCCTATACAAAAAAAAAAATTCCTTGTCTATGAGATTAAGAAGAAGTATTGGTTTCGCTCATGTCTTGAGTTGTGGTATATGGAGTGGAATGATTGTGAGATGGAGATAAGAAAATACAAATTAGTGGTGAAAAGATGTGTGAAAAAGAAGCTCAAAGAAATAATTAGAATTCTCATAAGCTCTCTGAAAAGATAAGAATACAAAAATTATGTAAAGAGCATAAGAGATTCAAAATGAGCTAGAAAAAAAAAGTTGTGTATTTGTTGATATATTTGAGGACATGAGGTGGATGATGAATAGAAGGTGGTTTGAATTGATTGAGGAAGTACAACTTGATTGATTTTAGTCACTTGGCCATATTTCCCTACCTTATCAGAAAAAGCCTACACTACAACCCTATTGAAAGTCCTTTTTGATTCTATACTTGTGTGCACATTCTAGCAGTGGAGATATTAGAAAATTTGCAAGCCTATGGTAGAAATTTCTTCATACATGTTGTTGAGTGCTTTCATCTATACCTTAAACACTTGAGAGTTGAGCGATACTCTTCCCGTGAGTTCTTCCACTGTTGATGAATTTTCTGTCTCTTTTAAATTGCTTGTGTGTAGTGGATTTTTGATTCTTGACTGTGATGAATCTTGTGAGGCATTGCACTTTAATCGCATGATCTTTTGATTTCTTTCTTGTCTATTGATTGAGGACAATCAAATGTTCAAGTTTCGGGGGTTTGATAAGCTCATTATTTTACTCGCTTATCTATATTATTTTCTACTATTTTATGTAGTTTTATTGAGTTTATAAATATATATATTCTATGCATGAGTCTATATTAGGTGGTATTATGCACGTATTGGTGTTTTTGCAGGTTTTAGGCCTAAAATCACTTGAAAACCGTTCCGAAAGCAGTGACGTGTAAGAGTAGCAGTGAAGAGTTCTTCCACAAGGATAATTTGGGCTATTGGCACATGGCAATGGATGATGCTTTGAGTTAGCTCTCCAACGCAACTGGAATCGGGTCAATCGGAGTTTGGGAGAGGAAGTTATGGCCAAAATCGTGAGACCGCGCAGAAGGGGCGAGAGACCACGTCGATCAACGCCAATCAGCATTGATCGACGCCGAAGAGATGGCCACGT
Organism: Plectranthus barbatus; assembly: GCA_026898455.1. Taxonomy (NCBI): domain Eukaryota; kingdom Viridiplantae; phylum Streptophyta; class Magnoliopsida; order Lamiales; family Lamiaceae; genus Plectranthus; species Plectranthus barbatus. The sequence goes on along the minus strand of JAPKLW010001153.1, from coordinate 223,744 downwards.
CATTGACACCAATCAGCCACGATCGACGCGAGCGAGTCTGCTGGAGCGGAAATTTGATGAAAATCGGATTTAGTCATATCTTTAGCCCTAGATTCATCCACCCCTATAAATACCTAATTAAATTCGACTTTTTGAGGCATGCAATCATATTTTTCAGTTTTTAGAGTTTGGAGACTTGGGAAACACGAAACCCTTTTATTTTCTTGTAAGTTCTTTACTTTTATGCAATTTAATGTGTTTTCTTTTGGATTTCTATCTCCGATGAGTGGCTAGAAACCCTAGCGGGTTCTAGGGGTTGATATTATTTTGGATGCATGTTAGGATTAATTAATTAGGTTCATGATTCCTGTGTTTATTCTATAATTCTATATTAATTCAAGGACCGAGAGGTGACGATTAATTTAGATGTCTAGCTATTGATAGAAGGATCGAGAGGTGAATATTAATAGTGGGAATAGGAATGCATGATACAATCTACACTATCTAAACAGATGTACTAGACTGTAGGAATTAAACTGATTTGCTTATCAGATTGACTAATTTGGTGTACTTTGAGACCGAGCGGAGATAGTCACTAATTAGTAATCTAGGTTATATTTGCCAAACAAGGAAATATAGCATTGTTGCAGCATTCCACCTGTTAAATTAATTGATTCCTACATGTCATCCATAATAAGAATTCTTCCCTATAATCTGTGTTCTTTTAAATTTGCTTTCAAAACTACTTTAATTTTCTGCATTGTTTTCTTTAGTTTTATAAAACCAAAACCTATTTTCTATTCACTCAAACAATAGATTTTAGAACCATAATTAGTACATAGGATCATTTCCCCACACAATTCCCCTGGATCGATAACCTTAGAGTTTACAAATTTATTTGCCACTGTTGCTATAATTAATCTGTAGATTTTACAGTGATCAATGAGCATGACTTAATTATTTTAAGAGAGATTTTGAATAAATGAGGATTTCACAGCATGTATGTCTTTGAACTAGAGACCAAGCATATTTAAGTTTTGTTTAAAAGAGAGCATGTTGTTTCTAGCTTGGAAGTTTTGATTAAAGACCAAGCATGCTTAGATCTAAATTTTGGAGACCTTGGTTTGTTGATTTATGTTTATTTTGGAGCATGAAGAATTATGTGTTGATGTTAGTCGAGAGATATGCGCATGTTGGTTTTAAGCTATGCTTAAAGAGGATAAGGATGAGCTTGTTAAATATAAAATATATGTTGAGTTGAGCATGAATAAATCCTCACCACGATTCCGGATTTTCGATCTTTTCAACGTTGTAATCTCATTATTAATCAACCCCTTTTTAATTTTGGATGTTCGAAATATTTAAAATCATGTAAATACATAAAAACGAGCTCGAACAACCAAATCAACCAAATTGTGAAATTCTGGCCGAAGAGGGAGACCCCTCTGTTTTGGTCGACATAGAAGCGTGTCGACCGACACTAGGCCAGCATCTACGTCGATCGACACGCTTTTGTGTCGATAGACACGCCAGTTTCAACCCAGCCTGTCGAGCTTTCGTATCGCTTGACACCGTCCTTCATCAACCGATAAAGATGTTATGTTGACTGACACTGCCTGTGTCGATCGACACACCTTCAATCGCCATTCTCCCTGTCGAGCAATTGTGTCGCTCAACATTGATTTGATCGACGGGGAACCCCGTTGATGGACGTGTCGACGGATGTCCTTTTTGTGTCGGTCGACACAGTTTGTTTTCCCATTTAATTGTTATTCGATTTTCTCTCGTATTACTTCCTTTCAAATCCTCGATCATTTGTTAATTGCCTTGATAAATTATTCCCAATATTTGATTAATTTAACTCAAAGCAAGTGTGAACCGATCTTTGAACTTCGTTTTGATCTCCAAATTCTTGAACTTAATTCATTTCACTTTGAAATATAGATTTGTCACCGTACCTTCTTTGAGAAATAATAAACTTGTCAAGAAATTGGCTTTTTCCTTCTTTACCCCTTCATTGAAAGATTTAATCAAACTTAATTGAGGAAAGCATTGTTTTGATTCTTGACTCTTACTAAGTGCAAAAATCTATTTCTTCACACGTCACTTCTTGAGCACTTCTTTAGTTTAAAGAACTTGAGTCTTTTTTCGAATCCTTGTCTGGTAGTTCATAAGCTCGAATCTAAGCTAAATAAAAGAATAACCTTAATGTTTTTTTTCGAAAATGCTCGCGTATCATCTCTCAACGATGCTTAGCAATCTGAGTATGGAATTTATGAAGAAATGTTCCTGTGCTATGAAATATTGGTTGTCTTATGGAGCTTATTAATTTCCTCAGGAAATCTCGGAGCCCAATTCGACACAATGTAGAAGGGACGCACCGCACCTACTTAAGGTGGACACTATTTTCAATAAAAATGAAAAAAATAATTGTTTAATTTTGAGCTTTGAGCTTAGTTGATAAAATGAAATGTATGTTCACATTTTAAAGCTTAAGTCATTGCCTAAATATTTTATGCTTATCTATCTGTCCTCTAAGCTGGAGGATCTCCACTTAGGGAACAACATGTTACACAGTAGGTGCATGCTTATTTGTAACGATCGTGTCCTGGTATTGAAAAAGATGACAGTGATTAGTGCACTCTGATGTTGACTCGTTAAGGTAGCGTCTTAACTTGAATGCGCATCGTGACCGGTGTAGGTGGCCACCTCCCGGATCACACTCTTTTGCAGATAGCATAACTTGTAAATTGTGAAATGTAAATGATTACGCAATCAGAAAAATAAATGGTTTTGGCACGATGGGAGAATTTTTCCAAAGTAAAACCCCATGCGTGGCCGTTATATAAAGGCATGGTATTCAATCAACTGTTATATTTTTGAGCATGTGTCCATTGGGTACCTTCAAGTACTCAACCCTGTATATTATTTCTAAAATATGCAGGTTGACGGTGGTGATGTCGACAGACGAGTTTGTTTGGCAAGGAACCTCACATTTTGTAATATATTAGAATTGAAAAATGCATCTTCATATGTATTTTTCATCTTAAACTTTCCGCTGCTAGCAAAACTCATATCTATTTGCTTCTCTTTTGATGTAATCACAATCTGAATCTTGTCATCTGATGGGCCTCGATCCCTCTTCGGAGAGGCGCCTTTTATGTTTAAATTGTGTTTGGTTGCTTCTAGTTGTTTATATCCATATTATCCTTTATTTAAATGAGGATGTGACACCTTGGGCGAGTGAGCAAGTGGACCGGTGGATACGGGCATTCACCAGCTTGCGATAGATCGTGAGGATAGATTGTAATCATGAAGCTATTGCATTCCGAGCTACTGCTTGAAGAGAGGACGTAGGACAGTTGTCCGAACCTCTATAAATTCTTGTGTTTTTTACTGCTTTAATTAATTCTGCAAGAATAAAACCCGACAATATCTTGTGTTGGAGTATATTCGAATTTGGCTCTAATCAAACTTGCAGAGAAATACGTTTTTCAAAGAACCAAACTGGTTGAGAATCACCAGTTTAAATTTGCAAGAACTCGTCTTTATTCTTTCGCTGCATATATTTGATTAATTCTGATTTCTGAACCAACAATATAAATATCATTTTTTTAAAATTGAGTGAGTAATATTAAATTGGGGTGCCTATTTAGAAGTGCCAATAAGAGATACAGTTTGAATACAATACTTTTGGTGTATATGAACAATTTTTGGAAATGAGATCTTGTACTCACATTCTCTATTTCATTATAAGTTTATTAATATTTATTTAATATATGTAAATGTTACTTAATTCCTAAATTGAATATGTGACTTTTTTAAACTTAAATTTTTCTTCATAAATGTTAATTAGCATCATTATCATATAATAATTTAGGAAGTAGTTAAAATATCTCATTTATTTGTTAACCTTTCTAGTTTTCTTTCAAAATCGGAGTATGCCTAAAAATGTCACTTCCAAGTTCCGACCAAGTGTTTTTATTTCCTTTTATGGGAAGGTGTATCCTTAATTTTATTCGAATTAATAGTCAATTAGTTATAAATAAATTACTTAATCATTGTTATCCAAGGTTGAGTTGAGACGACAAATTGTTGATGACTCTTCTCTAGAGCTTGAGGAATATAAATTTTTTCTTAGTTTCTATATAGTTTTTTTTCTGAATAATTAGAAAAGAAAACTCTCGTGAATATGGCTCATGAAATTATTTAATAGGCAATTTTCTGAACCCGTGAAGATAGAATATATTATACTATTATTTTTTCTTTTCTTTTTACAAAAAAATAAAATGTTATATCGTAATGATTGGGACTCCAAATCCACTTTTATGACAAAATGAAACTAATCTCATACTAATTATGCATGACAATTGATGTGAAGACAAACGTGTTAATTACCTAATGAGTGCCAAAAATCAAAACTTCGGTTTAATTTTTAATTTCAAAGAATAGAGGTTAAAATATTTTATCTATAACCATTTAATAAAAAATTCCATTATCAGAACACCTCTTCCTCATTTCAATTATGCACCCAATTTTTTAAAAAAATTCATGTCTTTAAAAAAATGGATGACTGTAATTGAATTTTTACCGTTTACTTATTTCTTAAATTTCAATTTAATGTTTTATATAATTATAATTTAATTCTTAATGTTTATCTATTTTTAAACTTAAATCTTAGTATTTACATTTTTGTAGTTTAGTACCCATGCTCACAAAATTGCCTTTTAATTTCCAATGTTTGTTCAATTTCACAATTAATTTATAGCATTTACAAAAATAATTGCAACATAATCTAAATGCTGTCAATTCATTAAATTCATTGCATTTTAATTTATAATGGTTGTCCATTTATGCAAAACCACTTAATAACGATAAAATTGCATTTCAGGTTTTAATATCCAGGATTAAATCATAAAACAAATAAAAAGTAAACGAATTTTAGGAATTGAAATATTTTTAAATTACTAAATATTATTTTTACAAAATTGAGAGAATGTTAAAAATTGAAATCCAGTTAACCTTTTTAAAAATAAAAAAATAATGTAGTTAAAATAAAGCTTATAAAATAAATAATAAATTATCATGCATCATTATTGCATCTAGCTTTCAATGCTAAGATAAAGTATGATTCAAAATAAATAAATAAATAAAGGCAAAAATTTATGTAAAAGGATGAAACGTATAATAAATTACTCCCTCCGTCCCATGTAATTAGTCCCATTTGGTTTTGGCACGATAACCAATGTTAGTGAGTGTAGTGGAATTAATATTTTATTGATGAGTGTAAAAAAGTTTGCCATTTTAGGAAATGGGACAATTAGATGGGACGGACAAAAAAGGCAAATGGGACTAATTTCGTGGGACGGAGGGAGTATATATTTTTGAATACATTATTTATTATATTAAAACACCTCAAATTTATGTATATAAGTTTCAAAAATATCTTAAAAGAGACTCCCTCATAAATAAAATGATCATAATAAGAAGGTAAATGGTGGGAAAACCATGCTAGTGTGGGTGTGGCCTCTCTCTCTCTCTCTCTCCCAATTCAGTTGAGAGAATGTGAAGTCAACTCTGTTCTCTCATGATTCAACTGGGACCCCAACTGTCCCTCAACCACGACCACCATTTATGCAAGTCTTGTCTCGTGTTAGACCGTCTCATGGATCTTCTTCGTACCCGAATCCAAACCCATACTTCTCCATGACTTAATTCATCATAATGTGAGAAAGCAGTCACCAATTTCATATAAGAATACAAATCTTCATCGTTTATACCATCTCGTATAAGTTTTTGTTTACATGATGTATATTTATGTACAGACATTTAAAACTTATCTTTCTATCCATCTACCAACTAGGAAGTAATGCTGCTAGTTTGCAGTTCACTTGCTTTTTCATGAACTACATTAAGACCCTTCCTTCCTCTCTTTCATTATAAAAATCACTTCTCTTTCCCATCTCAGACAACCAACCATAGATACAAAAAAAACAAACAGAATCTTGATAGATTTTCGAGAATGACTTGGATTTGGACAATAATGTTGGTAAGTTTAGTATTAACCAAAACCTCAGAATCCAAACATCATAAGCCATCTGCTGTAGTAGTTGGGACAGTCTACTGCGACACATGTTTCCAGCAGACTCCCCCAAGAGCCAGCCTTGCAGGTTCAAATCAAAATCTCATTCATCTTTTTTTTTTTTTTTTTTCAATTTCTAACATTAGTTTTTAAGCAAGTTTATGTTGCCTCAGGTGCATCTGTTGCTGTGGAATGCAAGGACACGAGATCAGGGACGAGGTTCCGACAAGAGGTGAAGACAGACAGCCATGGAGAATTCAGAGTGCTCCTCCCTTTCCCTGTGAGCAAGCATGTGAGGAAAATCATGGGGTGTAGTGTGAGACTAATCAGCAGCAACAAACCTTACTGTGGCGTAGCAGCATCTGCAACTTCGTCAAATCTGCATTTGAAGTCTAGAAAGGGCGGGACACATGTTTTCTCAGCAGGGTTTTTCACATTCAGGCCACTCAAACAGCCGGAAGTGTGTGATCAGAAGCCAAGAATCAATGCGAAACCGGTGAGGAGTGATGAGATGTTATCTCAGATCACGAATCCTAATGATCCGGCATTTCTTCCACCGATTCAAGATCCTCCGTCGTCAGGCCCACCACCCTTGGGCAGCTTACTGCCACCACTGCTGCCTAGACTGCCACCGCTTCCACTTCTGCCACCGATCCCGGGGCTCCCACTTCTGCCACCAGTGCCGGAGAAGCAACTTGCCAAAAATGTACCCAAATTATCTGAAGGTGTGGTGAATCCATAAAATCCAACTATCTCTTCCTCTGTTCATTTCTGGTCTTATTTCATCTCCACCATCACTTTCTCTTTCCCTCAGAGGTTTCTACATCATCAAAAGCTAGCTTTCAGTGTATGATAACAACATAGCTATATTTGAAATAAAGTCGGCTTATTTTGGACCTTAAACTCTAACATATTTTCCATTTATTAAAATGTTTTCTCTACATCTGCTTCAGAAAGATCTTCACTGTTGAGTATTAGGTTCTGAATTATCAGTATTTGCAAGAACATGCTGAGAAATGGAAAATTTATGAGCGTAAAATTCTCTCCAAGAGAATCATACCTCTCATAATTGATAATCCATTACTCAGCCAACGTCATCACTTCTATAAGTACATGTAAGAACAAGTCATAAACATTACTTCCTATAAATATAAAACACAAAAGCAAAAATCTTAAAAAAAAACAAACAAACGATTAGAGCAGAACATACACTACTTAGGAAATCAAACGATGAGTAACATGCAGACCTATGCTGCATTATCAGCATGATCTTCCGTTAAGATATTAATTACCACAGAAGGTCTATAAGGTGCATGTTCGTAACCTTGGACTGCTGGTGAAGACAGTCACGTGTTGATATTTGTAATAGCTAGATTAGTATAGATGCATTGTATACTCTGGAAAGCACTTGTATAATGCTTTGAGTATAAGTGGGAGATTGATGGATTTATATATTGAAAGCATTATAATTGGTATATTATTAACATCGTTAATGGTTAATATTCGAATTATTATTGTTGTATTATCATCTCCTGCTCCTGTCTGAATTAACAAACATGTATCACAAGCGACTCTATTCTTTTATCTCGTCAATAAGGAGATCATATGGTGTGTTATACATCACGGAAGATCGTATAGATCACTTGACCTAGCGAGATATAAATGGTTATCACAGCTGAGACAGTGCTAGAATAGATTATCGGTCTAGGTTGCAACACAGTCCATAATTAGTGGTTTATCTTGGTCACTAGATGTGCTGGTACGTTTGGTACGTACCGATATGTACTAACTGAGATCAATTCTTTTATCTGACATTAAAAGAATCTTGATTTCGATGGTTGATGAAATCTGAAGCGTAATGAAAGTTCAAGAGATATACACAAGTTTGTGCATCACTTTGAGATACTATGATGGAGAGTCTTACATGCACTTGTATATTTGTATCTTGGGTGGTAGTAGCTTGTGTATAACTTCTAGTTCTTTGATTAGGTAACCACATTCAGCTTAGGATGGTGACATTCCATAAGAAGCTCAAAAAGGCTCACTATACGGAAGTCCTGCAGGCTTATTAAGTTCAAGCATAAGTGAAAAACTATTGAGTGGTATTACTTAGGAATAAAAGATATTAATTAATTTGTAGGCTTGTCAGAGCATAAATTAATTAATGAATGTCTGTAACCTTAAATATGAGGATATACCGAGCTCATGCAACCCGTTCCTCATAACATGGTAACAAAGAGGTGGGAAAGTATTGATTCTCTGGTGACATAAATTAATATTAATTAATTAATTAATTGTATTATGGGTTGAATATGAGAGTTAATTAATTGATAGGCCTTTTTGGCTATTTGCATACCGGTCTAACCCATGAAAAGCTCAAGCCCAATAGGGATCATAATTTCCTATATATACCCCCTAGTTCTCAGATCTCAATTGTTAGGATTTTTATTAGAGAAATTCTTCCTTACTTTTTGTTGTTTTGGTGGGTCAAAGATTGTAAGCCATCTTAGTCAGTTTTTTCAGTTTCTAGAGTTCTAAATTGTAATCCTTGTATAGGATCGATCGAGTTTTAATAGAACTTAGGCTGATGACCGAGCAAAGAAGAATACTCGAGAACTGACTACCAGCACGCCTTGCCTTGACCAGAACTGAGTTGGAGCACTCAGTTTAAGGTCCATCCATACTGACCAGGAGAAGTCAGTATGAGGTCTTTCCCGAAACTGACTAGGAGAAGTCATGAGGGTTTTCCATAGTGATAAGGAGAAATCAGTATGAGGGCGTTTTCCATATTGACTATGGACAGTCAGTATGAGGGTTTACCATACTGACCTTGGGATGTCAGTATGAGGGCTAAGTTGTACTGACCTTAGAAAGTTAGTATAAGAGCATCTACCTTTAAAGCTTGAGCTATTCGAAAGATATCGAAGCTCAATCAGACTCAGGCATTCATATATGCCCAAGTCAGTATGAGGTTATCCAAACTGAGATTCCTTGGGCTGAAAAGAAGTCTGACATAAAGTTAGTGTATAGTTTACTGATGCAGCAGAGCAAAGCAGAAAAAAGACTTAAGGCATGGGCTACGATTGGACAATATAATCCATGAGTCTAACGTTTGGATTTATGAGTCTAACTGATAGAAATTCAAAATGCCAAAGGATCTCCTCTATATAAAGGCCTGCCCTTCAACCTTAAACGGTTACACAACACGAAATCTGAAAGTCTTCACAAGACAAAGGGCATTCTAACAGGCCATCTCTCTGCATAAACTATCTGAGTTCCCGTATTTTCTAACACGAGACTTGAGTCTCCGACTAAAGTTATCCACCGTGCTAACTTCTCCTAGCACGAGACTGAAGCTTTTAAGATAAAGCTCTTTTTTGGAGAATATATCTTTATGAGATATATTAATAGCAGTCACTTTTCTAGTCTGGGATTCTGATTCACGAGCATAAGCCCACCACCTGAGTTCTGGGAAGAACAGTAAACATCCAACCACCGGGAAGAAGGTTGCGGGGTGTTTGATGCAGTATTTTTTTATCAAGTAAAAATTATCGAACACGAAGAC
>JAPKLW010001153.1:132852-201476 GCA_026898455.1 Plectranthus barbatus | reverse complement strand
TCTATCTTCTAGGTGAAATAATACCCAATCATCATTGCAATCCCCTCCAATGCACAAACCTATCAAGTTAATTCATTGAGGCATAATTTCCAACACATGGTGATCAATCATGTAAGGAACACAAATCAAACTCACAATAATAATCAAAATTACGAAACTTCAATTATTCAAATCCAACAATATTCATATCAATCCCAATCGCATCCAAATCCTCAACAATGAATTTAGCTACTCATAATAATAAATGAAATCTTCAAAACCACAAAGTAGAACAAAAAAGAGAAAATAGGATGAAGAAGCTTAGGAATGGATGGTGAATCTTCAATCCCGCTTCGAATCCTTCCTTCAACCTTCGAGTTCCAGCTTTCCGGAAGTGAAAAATGCTTCAGACTCTCGCCTTCTCTCTCAGGGTTTTCAAAAATCGACCCCTTGAAATGTGGTATTCTTTGGCCTTTTATAGGTGAAAACCTCGCAGCTCAGACAGATCCATCCCGAACGGGATGCTGAAGAACAAAATCCCATCCCGAGCGGGATGGATCGGGGTCAGGACCCGAAGGCCCAGACCCATCCCGAACGGGACCACATGGTTCCGAACGGGACAGCCCACGGCGTTATGCTTCTTGTCTTCATTTCACGCCATTTTGACGCATCTCGGACGGGAGAATTCGTCCCGAACCTTGGTCCCGAACGGGACAGACCCGTCCCGCTCGGGATGTGCTACGGCCATTCAATACTTAGCCCTTTTTTAAGCTCTTTCTGTCCCGAACGGGACCTAGTCGTCCCGAGCGGGATTTGCTACGGCCCATGCTTCCTTTTTAGCTCCAAAAATCTCATTTTTTCACCTTTTTCATATCCTGTACACACGAAACAACTCCAAAACACCAAGTGAAGGAAAATCAAGAAAAGAAGAGATATGTGTGTGATTTGTGTACCCAATTCTCGCCAATTCATTCAATTCACATCTCGAAAATCATGCAAATTACACACATATCAGTGTTGTCCTCACTTCAACCTGAAGACTGAGTCTGCAAGGAGTTCTTAGGCGAGTGCCACAGCTGAACGAAGGATGGAGGTACCGACAGACTATGTATAGATCGTAAGGAGGCTTGTATTTACTTAGTGAATTATCCGGACCTTGGGTCTAAAGAGTGGATGTAGGATATTGAGATCCGAACCACTATAAGTCTTATGTGTTCTTTACAGCTTTATTTACATTCTTGCTCTATTTTTCTGTTTCACAAACTGACATTTGAAACCTTCAATACTTCCAAGTATTGAAGTGTATATGCTGTGAAACTAACTTGACTAGAACAGGTCTAAGCTTAAGTCTTCTACACACAAAACTGACTATACTCTATTTTAATTAAACCAGTGCAACTGTCATTATTTACTTCCGCTGCAGAGTCTTGCACTCTAATTTCGGGACCAACATCAATTCACCACAAGATCATAAGTTGATAAGATGCAAACTAGAGATTTTGGAAGCTGCAGTTGTCGACTAGATCTAATATAACGGAAGTAAATTTTGCTTCTCGATAGGCACAAAATCCGGAGGGAATCTTCACCAAATTTTTAGATCGGAGCAAGGGCTACAAATCTGAAGTATCTTCTTTCTCTCTCTCTTCTTGTTTTTTGATTTTATTAGAGAAAAATCAGTGATTTAATTCTCATCTTTTCAAGATTTAATCTTATTGCACAAGAAGGATTAAAGATCAAATCCCTGCACAACAGTCCAGAGATTAAATTCATCCAGGTATTTCGCAATCTTTCTAATGCATTCAATAAGAGCATGTTAGTATTGATCCTAGACATAGCAATTAATTTTATGATATCCAATAATCGGTCCTTGGCAATCGGATTATGAAATTCATTTTGCTAGTAAAAATCTCTTCAATTGATATCAGAGTCAGGTTCCAATTATTAGCTCTGTCAATAAAAAATAATTTTCCATGATCATTGCATGATTATTATTATTGAATTGTTGTGGATGGATGTTTATTCTTATTCGTCGTGGCTTCTCGGGCCTAATGTGCCCCTTTACATGGATTCGTTTTTTACCCACGAGATAAATATGTGGTTAGATTTAAATTTCAAAATATAGTAGAATGCATTTGTTGTGAAATTTAATCTGTAAAATCAAGAACAAAGATCGAGAAAATGAAGAATGAAGAACAAAGCATCGCGAAGGAATCAACGGCAGCTAACCTGCGATGCAAGGCAGGCAACAAGCGGGTTCGCGCACGCAGCGAGCAACGCGTGGTAACAGCCGGCGACTCCAGCAACCGGAAAAGCAGCGCAACAACAACGGGTGTAGCAGAATCCTTGCAGGTTCATGTCTGTGCTGCCACACGCAGCGGCGTGCAACTCTGACAAATGCACGAGGAATGAGGAAGGTGGCGCAGGCAGCGGCGGTGAGGAATAGTAGTGGCAGGCACAGCGGAACCTTTGCGGGTTTGCACCTGCACCACCACTTGAAGCAGCAAATTGTGTGCCTCTTCGATCATCATGGCAGGTCGACGATGACAGGGAAAGGCAGGCACAGAGGCAGTGAGACGAGCAGCAGCGGTGGAACCCAAAGGTTTGTAACTGCGGCGGCCGCGCGCAGCAGCCAACTCACGTGCTCTCTGCGTGACTTCTCCAGGCGCACATGTAAACGAAGATGCAGTAGCAACGACAGAAAGGCAAGGCTGGGAGGGATGGAGGCAGCCTTGAATGACGACATTGTGCACGCGGCAGAACCCTAGGGTTTGTGCTCGCACACACAGGTTGCACGCGGTGCAGCGCATTCACAGCCTCTCTCATGGCCAGCCTCTGGCGCGGATATGACCGCCGAGGTGCCCAGGACCATAGGCGGTATCCAGTGCAGGTAGAGGATGGCGGTGGTGGCCGCTGGGCACTGGAAATACGACCTACAGCTTGCGCGAATGCGCGGATTGCTACTGTGCATTTTCTAGCAACTCGCGCTACTACGAACGATGGCTGGTAGGCGGTGACTGATCAGGCTGTGATCCGTCGGGCTGTGTACATGCAAATCTGGTTCGTAGTGTGTGCACGGATCTGGTCGTCAGATATTTTGAGCCCAAATAGTTCGAGGAGGCACAGTTCAGTTGATCAGGTTTTCAAGACAAAAAGCGGGAGCCCAGTTGAAGATATTATTTATGTCTTATCGTATGATATAATTGTTCTTTTATTATTTGCGCTCATCCAAACATGTGTAGATACTAGGAAGCACATTTATCGCTTTATTATTTACAGCTTTCAAGCATGCTATGTGATTTATTTCATGAATTAAATTATAACTATAAATTCAGTGTTCATGCTTAGCATGATAGAATTTTAGCAATGTTATAATTTTGTAGCAACATGAAATAATATGTGCACAAACGATGAAAGTGTTTAAACCTTATGAATTTAATTTACTAACCAAGTTTTAGGACCTCCACAAAGTGAAGTGAATAGTTCAATAAGTAAATGTATACATGTGTAGCTTATTTATTATATTATTCATAAGTTCCAATAGATGAGGTTTCTTAAAACAAATATTTAATTCATGTGAGTAGTGGGAGCCCTTTGCGTAAACTTCTACATGTGTAGCTTGCGTATTTGGTTTTCATAAGTACTCTAGGATTGAATTAAATGAGACAACTTTGTTATAAAAAAAATTAAGCGTCATGGATCGGGTGTGTGTGACAATTGATTTCTATAATAAAAAGTTGGTCTTGTGGTTCTTATGCTTAGATGTTATCCAGAGCATAAATCATTTGTGATGTCCCTATTCAGAAGGATAACATGGTCTTAGTTGATCTTCGATTATTAATTCTATTTATCTAAGGTACTTTACATGGATTGGAATTAAAGGACTGGAATTGAAAGGTGCAGTCTGGTCGAGTGTTTTGCTTGCAATAAAATTACTTGGGCTATTGGAGGAAACATTTGTATTGTTCTTATCATTAGGCCACAATACTAATTGTTTTAATAGTTTGCAATTGTGGTTTAATTGTTATTTTAATTTATTATTTTCAGTCATGTATAAACATCTTAGCCCAAAACCCGTTAAGTAGTCCTAATTTCATAGAATGGAAATGCAACTTGGATTAAATCCTTGTTGCAGAGGAACACATGTTTGTCTCTACTGAGCCTCTCTCAGATGTTCCTACTAATGAGTCGATAGAAGAAGAAGTGAACTACTATAATAAGTGGATCAAGTTAGATAATGTAGCAAAATGTTATATGATGACTACTATGCCCAAGGTTCAGCAGCAATATCAGGTTTATGATACTGTTGTTGAGATAATGAACAGCCTACTGCGACTTATGGGGAATCAGACCGGGTTGTCAGATTCAATCTCATGAGAGAAATCGTGAGTAAGAGAATGGATGATGGTAGTTTGTGAAAGAACATGTGATCAACATGACTCATCTTATGGATGAGTTGACATTGCACGATGGTGGTATTGATGGGGCCCAGGTCGATATCATACTCAATTCTCTCCCTAAATCTTTTGAGAACTTTTGACTGAATGTTGTCATGAACAAGAAAGAGTATACTCTTAACGAGTTACTCAATGACTTGATAGCAGCGAAATCAGTCATACTCCCAAAAAAGGTTGCTTTAGTTACTTCTAAAAGTTATCTCACTATGCAGAACGACAAGAAGCGCAATAGAGTGACTAAGAAGAAAAACAAAAACACAACCACTGAGAAAAAGTTTAAAAGGGTAAAGGGCATGGTTGGTAAAAATGATAAGTGTTTCAAGTGTGGCAATGTCGTTCACTGGAAAAGGATTGTCAAGTCAAAAAGATTCAACAAGGTACGTCATGTGCATTTATAGTGGAAACATGCTTAGCATTGATTTCTACCCATTCGTGAGTAATGGATACTGGAGCTACTGATCATGTTTGTTATACTTTGTAGGGGTTCGTGCTGACAAAGTATCTGAAGCATGACAAGGTTACCATCTCCATGAGCAGTAGAGAACAAGTCTCAACAATAGCCATTAGAGATTTTACTTTATGTTTTGATTTTGAGAGATGTTTTATTTGTGCCGGTTTTTTGCAGAACATAATTTTAGTTTCTAAGTTATTTATCGATAGATATTCAGTTATTTTTTATTGTGGTGTTTCTATCATTGGCAATAACAATATTATCTGTCTTGTGATGAGTTGTTTTTAGCAGCAAGCAAATAAATTTTACACCCTAAGGTGGTCGATCCCACAGGGACTGTGCAACGAAATACCTAAAGTACCAAACCACAGTTTTAGAACACAGAAGTTTGAGGATTTTAGAAATGGATTCGATTTTGGAATTTAAAGATAACAGTGCAAGAAAATAAAGGTTTTGAAAACAATAAAGGAAAACATAGATCCTAGGGAAAATATTCTAATCATCAGCATGCAATATCCATCAACTCAGCAATGGGGAAATGTTAGATTTTGGTGGATTAAATTCCTTGGTCCGGCAATTAAATCCTAGATTACTAAACAGTGACTTTCATCTCTCGGTCTCAAGAACACAAATTTAGTCAATCTCAATATTTATCTAGTTAATTCCTACACAAGATTCTTCTTTTTGAGACAGAAAACAAGTATATTTAATTCCCTCTTCCTATTAACAATCTTCACCTCTCGGTCTTTCGATTGATAACTATAAACCTAGACTTAAATTCATCTCTCGACCCTTCTTTAAATCTAGATTCATTAAATTAATCTCAGGGAATTAAACCATGCTATTGAGTTCATTTTAACTAAGCATGCATCAGAAAAGAATATACAAAGCCCTAGAACCTGTTAGGGTTCTAGCCACAAATCATAACTAGAACAAAAGCAAACTTATTAAATTACCTCAAGAAATTGAAGAGGGACCTTCAAAGTTTTGTAAAAACTCCAATGTTGAATTATTCTAAGTGTCAAAAGCCAACCCTTTTTGTGCATAATTGATAGAGTATTTATAGAGGAACCAAAATATCTAATCTAGGTATAGGGATAAAATACCAAAAACTTCCAAAACAGGTCAAAATCTGGGATCGACACACAAGCAAAGTCAAAATCTGGGATGATCCTCCATGTCGATCTGCAACCTTGTCCTCCCTGACGGTCAACACCGAGTGTGTCGACCGACACGCCTGCATGCATGTCGAGCTCCTTTAACTGTCTTGCTTCCGATCAACATCCGACCTCTGTGTCGATCAACATACACACGTTGACCGACACAGAGGTCTTGCTTTAGGATTTTGGCTCGTCTTCCAACTTTGGTCAACTTTCCGTGCGTCAATCTAAGTGGCAACTCTATGTAACTCGGCTCTTTCATCATTTCACCTCTTTTGAGCTCTAAATACCTGCAAAACTTACCACAAAAGGCATAACATCCTCTGAAACAATCTCATGTACAGATATAAGTAAAAACATAAACAAAACAAACTAAAATAATGGAGAAAAATATAGATAAGTGAGTACAAATTTGAGCTTATCATCATGGTAAACTGATTGACTCTCTCTATATCATAAATTGTTTGCATAAATCTTCCGTGAATGTTGCATCTAACTTATCCAACAATAATAATAATCATTTAAAAAGAAAGTTTTCTTCTTTTGACGGGGATCGAATATATCTCTGGCACTTGAGACTCGGTCACATTAGTCTATAGAGGATTAAGAGACTAACAGATGATAGTATCTTGGATTCTTTCCAAGTGGTACCTCATCAAGTCTAAAAAGAAAGTTTTCTTCTACTAACAAGGATCAAACATATTTTTGGCACTTGAGACCCGGTCACATCAGTCTAAAGAGGATTAAGAGACTAGCAAATGATGGTATCTTGGATTCTTTCCAAGTGGTACCTCATCAAGAATGTGAATCATGTATAGAGGGTAAGATGACGATCAGGCCTTTTAAGGCAAGTGAGGCTCGAGCAGAAGATGTGTTGGAATTGATTCACTGACTTATGTGGACCAATGTCCACGCAAGCTCATGAAGGTTATGAGTATTTCATCACATTTATTGACGATTACTCAAGATTTGGATATGTCAATTTGTTTTGCTACAAGTCTGAATGCTTTGAGAAATTCAAAGAATTCAAGATGGAAGTAAAGAAGAAGCTAGGTAAGACTATCAAGACACTACGATCAGATCATGGTGGAGAATACCTCAGTATCGAGTTCTTGCAGTACTTGTTAGATAATGAGATTACATCCCAATGGACTGCACCAGGAACCTCTCAACAAAATGGTATATTAAAGAAGAAATATAACTCTTTTGGAAATGGTTAGGTCTATGATGAGTTATGCAAGCTTGCCAATTTCGTTTTGGGGATATGCCTTGGAAACAACGACCTATTTGCTTAACCAGGTACCTTCTAAATCAGTTCCAAAAATGCTTCTAGAACTTTGGAATGGGCGAAAGCCCAGGTTAACCAGAATGAGGGTTTGGGGTTGTCCATCCTACATGCTGAGAAAGGAATCTGATAAGTTAGAAAGTAGGTGTAAGCTAATGTTGTTTATAAGTTATCCCAGGCAAACGAAATGTGGTTACTTCTAATGTCCTAAGGACTAGAAAGTCGTTGTTAGTAACAATGCGAGATTCTTAGAGGACAAATATGTAAGAAACCACAAGTCCAAGAGTGGAGTTGTTGTCCATGAACTTGGAAATGAAGAAGTGATTCCATCAGGAAAACCCCGTGTTATGGTAAATTCACCTAGTTCTGGTGAGGGACTACCACATGGAACCACAGAGTATTGTGCCAGCTACTGACGCAGTTCAGATGCCTCATCGCAGTGGGAGGATTGTTCGATAACCAGAAAGGTATATATTCGTGGGAGAGTTATCTGACTTGTTCCCAGAAAACAGACCGGATGATACCGACCCATGGACGTACAATGAGGTAGTATCTGATAAAGACGCAGACAAATGGTGCATCACCATACATTCTGAAATAGAATCCATAACAACTATGGATGTATACCAGAAAATTGAGCTACCAGATAACTCTCGAGCCATAGGTTGCAAGTGGGTATATAAAAGACAGAAATGAGCGAGTGGAGATATTACGGCTTATAAATCTAGGTTGGTGGTGAAGGGTTATAGTCAGAAAGAGAGCGTAGACTATAATGAAACTTTCTCACCAGTAGTCATGCTCAAGTCCATTCGGATACTCCTTGCCATAGCAGCACATATGGACCTAAAAATTTGGCAGATAGATGTCAAAACTGTGTTTCTGAACGAGTACCTTGAAGAAGGTCGTGACATCTATATGAAACAACCAGAAGGTTATGTGCATGATAGCAAAGAGCATTTTGTCTAGAAGCTCAAGAAGTCCTTGTATGGACTTAAACAAGCTTCACGGTCATGGAACTTACGTTTCGACGAAGTGATTAAGTCATATAGATTTTTACAATGTTCGAATGAGAGTTGTGTGTACTTTCTATGTGTCAGTGGAAGTGTGGTATTCCTTTTACTTCATGTAGATGATATTCTCCTATTTGACGATAATGTGGAGGTATTTTCAAACATAAAAGGGTGGTTATCTGAACAGTTTCATATGAAGGATCTTGGAGAAGCTGGATACATCCGACCGCAAGAGAAGGATGTTGGCCTTATCTCAAGCTTCATATGTGGATATTGCGATTGCTCATTTCAGCATGCAAACCGCCTAGAAAGGCTTGTTGCCTTTTAGACATGACGTTCATCTTTCTAAGGATCAGTATATTAAAACAAAAAATGAGGAATATGAAATGAGTAAGGTTTCGTATGCTTCTTCTGTAGGAAGTCTCATGTATGATATGTTATGCACGAGACCAGATATTTGATTTTCCATCGGCATGGTAGTGAGATATCAGTCTAACACCGGACAGGCGCACTGGACTGTTGTAAAGCACATTCTCAAGTATCTGAAAATGATAAGGGACTATTGTCTGGTTTTCAGTCTCAGAATTTGTGCCATGTGGGTTATACGGATTTGGATTTCTAGGAAGATCAGGATGCAAATAAATAAACCTTTGGGTAAGTGATTACTTTAGGAGGTAGAGTCATATCATGGAGGAGTGCAAAACAGAAATGCATTGCAGACTCCACCATGGAAGCTGAATATGTTGCAGCTTCACAGGCTTCAAAAGAAACAGTATAGCTCCGGAGCTTCTTCTTGGAGTTGGACGTGATTCCTCAATTTCCCAAGACTTTCACAGTGTATTATGATAGTTCTGTAGCAGTGGAAAATTTGAAGGAACCACGAACTCACAAGACAACTAAACACATTAAGAGGAAGTATCATATCATACGAGAAATTGTAGCAAGGGGTGATGTGCTAATTGAGAAGATTAACACTAAGGAAAATCTAGCAGATCTATTCATAAAAGCCTTACCACAGAAGGTCTACAAGGTGCATGTTTGTAACCTTGGACTGCGAGTGAAGACAACCACGTGATGATATTTTTAATAGCTAGATTGGTATAGACGCGCGGTATACTATGGAAATCACTTGTATAATGCTTTGAGCATAAGTGGAAGATTGATGGATTTATATACTGAAAGCATTATGATTGGTATATTATGAACATGGTTCGTGGTTAATATACTGGGAATCATTATTGTTGTATTATCATCTCTTATTTGAATTACAAACATGTATCACAAACGACTCTAATCTTTTTATCTCGTCGATAGGGAGATCATATAGTGTGTTGTAGATCACAGAAGATCGTATGGATCAGTTGACCTGGCGAGATATAAATGGTTATCATAGTTGAGACAGTGCTAGAATAGACTGTCGGTCTAGGTTGCAGCACAATCAGTAATTAGTGGTTTATCTTGGCCACTAGATGTGCTGGTACGTTTTGTACGTATTAATAGGACCTAACTGAGATCGATTCTTTTATCTGATATTAAAATAATCTTAATCTTGATGGCTTGATGAATCTGAAGCGTAATGAAAGTTCAAGAGGTACACACAAGTTTGTGTATCACTTTGAGATACTATGATGGAGAGTCTTACATGTACTTGCATATTTGTATCATGGGTGGTAGCAGCTTGTGTATAACTTCTAGTTCTTTGATTAGGTAACCACATCCAACATAGGATGATGACATTCCCTAAGAAGCTAAAAAAGGTTCATTATACGGAAGTCCTGCCAAATTAATTTGGTTCCAACATAGTATTGAGTGGTACTACTTAGGAATAAAAGATATTGATTAATTTGTAGGCTTATCGGAGCCTAAATTAATTAATGAATGTTTGTAACCTTTGTTGGTCCCAGATCAGAGTACGTATATTGTCCAGCGGATGTATAAGAACAGTTATTTGCACTCTTAACGAGGGCAGTTTAGTTTCAATTTACGACTTCATATTTAAACAACAGTTTTAAAACCACAGTTTAGGTAACCAGTTTACAGTTATATGCAGTCAGCAGTTATACACTTCAACACTTTCAGAGAAAGGTTGAAGGTTTCAAAACACAATTGAAAACTGCATGGTGCGTAAAGTAAATAAAACTGTAAATGATGTAGGATATTTATAGTGGTTCGGAGCCATAAGTCCTACCTCCACTCTTCGAAAATTAATCCGGTAATTCACTAAGTAATGAAGATACAATCCTCATGATCTATTGCCAACTGCTGTAGAACCCACCATCCGCAACAAATTGGATCACTTGCCCCCGTAGTTGTTCTTCACGCCTTCTTCAGTTCCTCGAATCCAAGTGGCATCTTGAAGTCTTCTCAGAACTGGCAGTCGTCGGAAATGGATTGAGGACAAACCCCCCTTGTGGATGGTTGAGTTCTTCCCAGAACATATGCTGATTGGCAAAAGCCCGTAATAACCTTCTCCTCCTTAGAGAATCAGGTTGTTGTGTTCTCACTTGAAAAAGTAAGAACACCAAGAAAATAGAATAAGTCAAAAGATTTAATCCTCGTGTACACAAAGGTCACACGGTGAATCTTTGAAGATTCCTTAAGTAATAATGCCTCGTGTTCAATAAATGAACCACGAAGTTAATGCCTTCTTGCTAGAGAGCTTTTAATGCTTAGAGCTTTAAATTCGGCAGAGTGACGACAAGGTTTTTTAGTGCTCAATTGGATGTGTTTGTCTCTGATCCTCCTGTTATTTATAGTTGGAGATTTGAAAATAGTCGGTAGAGACATTTCGAAGTATGTCCAATCAGTGTCCATCCTTTTCTGTAAAGTAGACATGTTCCTCTACTTTTTCTGAATCACTGCCATACTTTTTGCAGGGGCAGTTTGTACTTGTTGGGTCAGACGCCGAACAATGTTGTAATCCAGTCATAACTGAGTGTATCTTCATCTCTTATCATTGACTCTTTAATGTTCTTTTATGATTGATCGGCATCTTACTTTTCACGTGTTTCTTTGACGTGAAATTGTCCTGGTATGAAATTGTGAGCGCCTCTCGACAGTTTCTTTATGAAAATTGTGACCACAGTTTTCTTTGCTATACGATCCTTGACAGTTGAAAAATTATCTGCACAATTTTTCACGTCTGTTACTCTGCATAGTTTTCTCGTCCTTTATCCTTGACAGTTTTCTCATCTGGACGGCTTCCACTTCAAAAATTGTTCCGCAGTTTTTAACAGTTTTCTTCTCCTGGACTATTACAACTCGATCATCTTATACAAGGATTACATGAGGTAATAACTCTAAGGCCTAGACTTTGGTACTTAGTTTTGACACATCAAAACATCAATTTAAAGGTGGGATTTCTACATCCATACCTAAAAATTTCCCCCCTTTTGATATTGTCAAAACCATACCTTCTAAGTCGGAAAGAAGATGCAGTTGCTTTGAGTTTACAAAGTTTGAAAATCTAACACTACTCAGAACCGTGCTTCTTCTATACTCGACTTACTCTAACTGATCTTCCCCCTGAATGGAAGAGATATTGCTCGATTAAATTATCAGTTTAGAGCGATAGAAAATGTTGATAACACTGGAATATGTGAATTCAGCTCAAAATAAAGGTAAGAGACAATGAGTAGTTGTCTTCAAACCAAAAGTTTTAGACCTTTCATGATATGTGATCGTTACAAGTACATGAAAATTTAAAAACCGCGATAAAAGAAGATACAAGACAGTTCAGAGTTTACCTAGTTACGCATGAGATTTGTCCTTGTCCTTATCCTTGTCTTGGTTTGAAGAGTCTGCGTCATTTGGCTTTGAAGTAGCAGCAGAGGTCGAGGGTCCAGCTTGCATGGCAAAGCTCTTAACTATGTCCATGATCGCTAAATTATTTTACTAGCGACTTAGCAAAGCTAATAATATAGCGGCAAATAAAATTATCGAATCCTAGGGGAAAGAAATAACGAAAAACCTTAAATACTATAACATAGTTTCTTGAAATACTGGTTAGGGGGAAATCAAATTTTGGTTTTGGTGAATTTTAAAAATTAAACAGACTTGCAATTTAAAATTCAAACAGAAAAGAAAATAACTTGATGAATTCAAATATGAGAAGCACAGATTCCAGGGATATCTACCTATCAAGTATTACATGTATGAATCAATTGATTAATTCCCAATTTAATTCCTCTTCGTAGTGAAACATCATAAAAGAATTATGAACTTCTTTGTTGGACAATTCATAAAGTTGATTAATCAATTACCTATCTACGTTCGGTCTCAAGATCAATTAATTAACTCCCCAAATCTACGAATCTATTCCTATAATCTATTCCCTTATGTTCAAACAAGAAATTAAATTATATTGTGAAAACTCTTTCCATTGAAAACTATTATAGTTACGTCTCTAATTCTCAACTAATTAATCATAAGATGTGGCCAGCAACTCAAGATTATGAATAAGCACAGAATTCACAAACTACGATGGGAAAGGAAAATCAATTCAATTAATCTAACATGCATACATTGATAGTTTGAAACCCTATAATCTGAGAGAGATTTAGTTACACATATTCATAGTAAAATTCATCAAAGATAAATAAAACCTGAATTGCATAAACTTGGGTCTGAAAGTCTTCCCACAAAATCTATCTTCAATCATAAAACTCAACTATAGCTTAGAATCTCTAAAAACTAAAATCTGGAATGAAGCACACTCTAAAAATCAAAATTACTGGGATATATATAGAGGTGGAGGTGTATCCTATCAAATCTAGGGCTAAAGATATGATAAAATTCGAATTCAATCAAATTTCCGCGCCAGCAGGTCCGCGTCGATCGACGTGAAACATCCATGCCTCGCCCCTTCCGCGCGGTCACACGGTTTTGGCCATAACTTCCTCTCACAAACTCCAATTAACTCGATTCCAGTTGCGTTGGAAAGCTAACTCAAAGCTCTATCAATTGCCATGCGCCAATAGCCTGAATTAATCCTGTGGAAGAACTCTTTACTGCTACTCCTACACGTCACTGCTTTCGGAATGGTTTTCTCGTGAATTTAGGCCTAAAACCTGCAAAAACACCAAGACGCACCTAATACCACCCAATATAGACTTATGCATACAATAAATAGATAAACTCAATGAAAGTTCATAAAATAGTAGAAAGTAATATAGATAAGTGAGCAAATTTGTGAACTTATCAGTCCATCATAAATTTCATCTCCTGATCTCTGGCTTACTGCATTCGCTCCATTTGCAATTTGATCTGCTTATTTTGTCTCTCCATCAACTGCAACTACAGTTTCACTTGTTCATCTCTCCTCTCTTCCCCCTTTTGGACAAAATCAAAAATTGACATGATCTATTGATTTATCTCCTATCTCATAACAGAGATGGGGTTAGGAGACAATGGTCTTTCAGACGCGATAAGTGCTCTAGAGTCTCTGCCGATTTGGCTCTGAGATGTAGCAGTATATAGCTCTAGTTGATGATGAGCTCAGCTGGTTGCTTCCTCTTGCTCTTTTTGCTTGACTGCTACTGTTGTTGCATAATTTCTTGCCTTCTCGGCAGCGGTTTCTTCTTCTCTTCTTTTGCTTTCAGCAGCTGCTGCTTCTTCTTCTTCTTTCCTTCTCAGTTCAGCTGCAGCTTCTTCTTCTTGATTTTTTTTAGCTCACTAGCTGCCTCTTCTTCTTGTTTCTTTTGTTATGCCTCAAGTCTTCGTTGCTCAGCTTCGTGTTCTAACATTTGGATCTCTTCCTCTTCTTCGCAAATTTTCTGAGCTTTCTTGGCAGAGTACATTTCAGCAGATTTGACTCAGAATAAATGTTGAAACTGTTGTTGGGGATGCAGTTGCAATTGTCATTTACGAACGAGCTTGACAGCTTTCTCGGTAGTTTCTGCAAGAGTTATAGCACGAGAGAGTAGGATTGCTTGAGCTAGGGCTGATTCATCTTCTTTTCGTAACTTTTCTTCTTCTTTCTACACCCTCTCAAGCTCCTTTTCTTTTGCTTCTTCAAGCGCTAAGAGGTTTTCCTGGAACTCTTCGACTTTTGCATTAAGCTTCTGTTGAAGAACCTGCATTCTTAGAAGACCAGCATGATTTTTGTCAATCATGCGCATAATGTATTCTAGATAAGTTTCTTCATGTTTTGTTGTGGCAGTTTCTGGAATTTGCAGTTCTTCAGCAACAACTCGTTCAAGTGGTTGGTTATGAGTGACAGTTTCTAGCATTGGTAGTTCTTATGCTATAATTTCATTGACTGACAGTTCTGGCGCAGTTTCTGCTGTCTCCAAGATATGCTGAGGAGTTTCCATATCTTGTTCAGGTTGAGCTTTGTGAGCAAGGCCATCTGAGCTGCTGGATGATTCTGATGGGGTGAAGGGCTCTCGATGAGAAGAATCTGGAATTAGGTTCTCCCTCTCCTCTAAGTTTGTTGGGTCTCGAATATCCCAGATGTTCATCTGCTATTCCTCATCACTCTGCTTGCCCTTTTGGCCTGCTCGATTCTTCCTCTGAGATGTCCTCAAGCATCAACTTTATTTTCTTCTTCTTTGTTCTTGCATGTTCTTCTCGGGTTTTCATTAGAATCCCTTTTCTTCTTGCCCGGCACTAAAGAAGTAGTTTCTTTGTGTGTCTTCTTTCCTTTGGTGAGTGATGAATTGGACACTTCATCAACGTCTACCACCAAGTGATCAACCTCATCCTTCTTAGGATTGTCATCACCACCATCATCATCGATTTCACCTTCTGTGAAATGGTACACTGGATTTCTTATGGGGATAAAATCGGATGGTAAAAGATCTTCCCCCTCGTCATGAAGACCTATCATTTTCTCAATGAGATAACTAACTTTCAATCCGAAACCAACATCGGACTTAAATTTTTTGGTCTCTCTGATGGTAATGTTTTTCTTGGCATTTTCTAGAAGTCGCCCAAAAATATATTATGCCCAGTTTCCTCCTGGGCCATCATCCAGAACCATCATCACGGAATACTTTGGCTGGGTCAGTTCGAAGAACGATCCAACTTCACAGTAGTGCATGTGAAGTGCTATCTCACTTAGGGTTTTGTAGAAGGGCTTCAGGTCGGAAACCTTTGTGGCAGCTTTAAATCCTTCCTTGGGATCTGCCTTCTTCCATTCTTTCAGTGCCTCTTCATCGCTGCCTCTTTATCGTCGTCCAAATAACTGGCGATATTGACACCAGTATTGGGTAGATGGAGAAATTTAGCAACAAGATCGGCATTTACAAGAATTGGAACCTTTTTCACCTTCGTCTTGAAGAATCTACTGTGCTTGTCAACAATCGCATTTTCATAGAATTCTGCAACGCGATGGGATTTGAAGCGACGTGGATGGGCCTCCTGAAATTTTAAAAATTTCTCCTTCTCCAGTTTTTCAGAAAGCTCCTCGTCGGAGGTTAAGGACTCAATATCCCTTCGGTTTAGAATCTTATCCTTTACTACTTGTCCCGCTCGGATTTGCTTGCTGGTGAGGTCGAAAGAATCCACAATATCATTGGAAAGACGTTGTAATGCAGCATGAGGGATGTTAATAGCGCCTCTGTCAGGATTCTCAGATGTGCTGGTGCCTTCGCTTGATTGAGTCTTCTTTTTACCCATAGTCAATCGAAGCAATGTGGGTGACTAGGAGTTTAAAGAGTTGCGAAATATTTGCAAAAATCAAATGCGGGGGATGACGATCAGTAGGGTTTGGTGGGGTTTTGATTTATCGATCTCCACGGCTGTGACGATAACCCACTTCATTCGAACAATGGTTCTGAAGAAGGCTGACGTAGATAGTGCCTGATTGTGTTCTATCGTGGCGTCCAAGATGCACGTGGGTGTGTCGACGTGTCTCCGCATTACTCGCCATGACTCTGGTTCGCATTAAATGTGGCTTTTAGTCGACGACTCTTGAAAAATCAAAACTTCGTGCCTTTCATCATCCAATTTTCCTGTCATACTTCTGCAGCTAACTGCTAGGGTCAGTTCGCAACCGTCCCTTATCGAAGAACTGAACAGCTTCCAGTTAGGAATTGTCTTCTGTCCTTTAGTTAGGAACTGAGTTCCTTTGCAGTTTCTCCAAGCAGTTTCATAATCAGTCAACTTCCGAATTCCCTCAGGAATTAATGTGATGTCTGGAAAATTGTGCATATTTGGCTTGACCATTTATGGACTCTGAGCCCTAGCCTCTAGACCCATTGGTTGTATGTCACCTTCGATGACCTAATGTAGTGGTTGAGAAATGAATGTCGACTTAATATTTCTAACTCTGAACCACAAAGAGTCTTTTCCGCATTGAAAAGACTTGTCACCCTTTCGATTCATGTACAAGTCTGTCTATAAAAGCCCTTTCAATGAGGTATTGGATATCATCTCATTTAAACCCTTGCTTCTTCATTTTTCTAAATTCTCCAAAAAATAACTGCTCCTTGGACTGTTCCAGAGGATATGGCGAGGATCCATATTCAGAGGAATAAGATCCTTGATAAGCAGAGGTTGTATGCGCGGTACTCGAACACTCCTGTTGTTTATAATGAGGTGATGGAAAATCTGTGAGTTAGCGGGTTGGAACGGTTTGTGACCGTTGAGCCTTGTTCCTTCCACAGGAACTTGCTCAAGGTGGTTGCCTACAACGCCACAGTTTTCGATGAGGAGATCTACTTTTATCTCAACGGAGTGGAGTTCCATCTGTCAGCGGACTACCTTGTAGCAGAGTTTGAGCTGCCTCACAGAGGAAAACTGGTCATGGAGTATAGGATGGAGGAGACGGCGCTGAAGTGGTCGGTTTGGCCATAATGGAGATCGACGAACATCAATTTCGATCCAAATGTGCCAAGTGGGTGCCTCAAGCATCAGTACTTGGTGGCCTTTGACATCATCAACTAGATGGTGGTTAGCAATTCGATCATGGAGACTAACTCTTCACCACCTGTCTAGAAAGCGATGATGGCGTTTGTAGATCAGACCAAGGTGGACTAGGCAGCATTTGTCCTCGATCGGCTAAAACGTGCCATGCAGATGTGCTCGAAGTCCCTATCCCATACGGCATGCAGTTCAACTAGCTCCTGGAGAAGCGGATCCCATTTTTCAAAGACTACAACATCCCGAATCTGGTTGAATCTGACTTCTATCCTTTAAGATGACGTTGATCTCTTCCAACCACCTCTGACTGCTGACAGCCTCCGCCTTCTGTCTAAATAAATTGAACTGTTGTATTTTTCTTTTTTTGTTAGGAAGATGTTTTTCCTTCCTTTTTTTATGTACTCCGTATTCCTCTCCCATCAATAAATAGTTCTCCATTTTCTTTAAGATCTTCTGCATAATCTAAATTTTCGTACTTCTATCATCTGACAGCTCGATGACATCCGCCTGCTATCTTTTGAACTGTTGAACACATGTCCAATTTTGACTCGCACACGGCAGTTGTCAAGCATTCAATGTTGACTTCCCAGATTTTGAGTCTTAATCATGGATCATTGTGTCTTCATGGAACGTCGGTTCTTGCATTTAAGTGGATAGACATCATCTTGAGCGTCGCACAATTTCGCCTATTAATACTCCTTCTTCAAGACATTGAGAAGCACAGAATCCATCATCTCCTAGATCTTTGAGAATTAACTCAAATTCACTCAACAAATAATATGACTTATGCAGATGATATCTCCATTAAATAGAACAAGATCTTCCATGAGTTTGGTTTGGAGGTCAGGTATTGGACTAATCCTCGGGTATTCAACACAATAATGGGAAGTTTGAGAGCAAATGGTCTTGAAAAGTTTTTGAGCCGAAGGCCTTTCAAATTCCTAGAGGATACTCTGAAGGTGTTTGCCAACAACAACTACGTTTTGGAGGAAAAAGAAATATTTGGCAACATCAACGACCGTCAGATTTGCTGGTCTCCTGAGTCCTTTTTCATCCACTTTGGGCTCCCTCAAGGTGGTACACCAGTCATGGACTACTCAAGCATGAAACGGCGCTCGGATGGTCTGCTTGGCAAATATAGAGGGATGCGGATGTTGGTTTCCAACTTACGGCCTCATCGAGGTGGCTAAAACCTCGATATCGCTTAACTTTTGACATCATTAATTGTTGGGAAAGTACTCGTAAATTAGCCTTAGGATATTATTGTAAAATGTTTTGTTGGATCAAACCTTAGTAGACGGTCGATCATTGCTGAACATTAGCATAGCTTAGCAACTAATGTAATGTCCTGTATAGGTTAAAACATCGAGTTGTAATAGAATAGGTTGATTGGGAATATCTCAGCAAACATCAAAGAATGCTGAAGGCCGCCAGCAATAACAGAATGCTAAGAAAATCAGCATTCGACAAACACATTCTAAACTGCTGAAGATGCTAGCAAATCAAATCAGAAGTAGCAGACAGAGCACTCGCTGTGCAAGGAGACCAAAAGCATGCTGAAAGAGATCCAGCATCCCACACCAGCAGAAGCTCAGCAAAGCAAAACAGAACGACTGCTACACCGCCATTCTGACCAACGCACGACGATTAGCCATGTCAGAAGTAGGACGGAAAAGCCTGTCCAAAAGCAGAAAAGTCAATAAATAGCTACCTGCATTTAAGAGAAAGATCCATTGTGTCTAAACAGATCTGTCGACCTAAACTTCGAGAACATAACTATAAAAGGGAAGTCAAAGGAAAATGCAGGTGCTGCTCACTCTCTAACCAAACCCAATATACGAAAGATTCCAAAAAAGCAAAAAAGGCAAGAGAGCAGTCCAGTTGGAAGGTACAATCCAGAAATATTCAAAGCCTTCAACATTCAGAGTGTCTCACTACGTCTGACATTCTTCTAAGTGATTCTTGAACTGGTTCAATAATCTTCAATCATTGGGATCACTTTCCTTTTAAGGAAAGCATCCAGCAGCCAATTTCGTGTGAAGGAATTGATTAAGGTGGGCACTGAAGCCGGACACACACGACAGTTCGGAGGGAACTCTAAACTCTTCTAAAGTGAGTGGCGAAAGTGAGTTTTACGAAGGTGCGCCCTTGCCTCAGCCGGAGCCACACCAAGAAAGTCTGGGGTATCGAAAGATAGCCGTTAGGCAGACAGACCTTCAGGAGGCTGATTGCTTAACAGGAAAGGCAACTCTTTGTACACCGTATACTTTCTAGTAAAATTCTTAGCGATTCGGCTAAGGAGTGGACTAGATCATTTGATCGAACCACTATAAAACTGTGTGTTGTCTTGTTGTTATTTTCATTTCGAGCTATTATGTTTTAAAACCTAGTAACCACGTTGCTAGTGTATAACTGAAAAAGGTAACCTAAGAAAACCTTAACCAAGATAGAATTGAAAATAATTTAAATACAAGAAAACGTAATCTATTCCGCTGCACTTCGTGTGTGTACTTTATTGTAACCACGACGACTCTGATCATAAGGGACCAACAAGTTTTATCAGAGCAGGAGGTTGAAAAACCGACTGCCTCTGAGTCGCTTAGGACCTAGATCCTAGTCTTTCCTTGCGTCTATTGTATTGGTATTTTAAATAGCTCAGGTAACGACGAGAATTACCCGATGTCTAATCACGCTCTCCCGAAATATAACAAGGATGGATTTGAAACATGGAAAAAGAAGGCCATGATCCAGCTGCAGAGCATACATCCAGAGATGAGGGACATCTTAACAATTGGACCTATAGAAATCATGAAGGTCAACACTGCACCCCCTGGACCCGCTAGTGGTCAACCCAGACCCGAGATGGTGAGTAAACCTTACGAGGAATGGACTCTAGAAGACAAAAAGAGAGGCCAGCTGGAGTTTATCGCCATGAAGCTAATTATGGAATGTCTACCCCCCCTAATATCCAACAAAGCTCTAGATTATGATACTGCAAATGAGATGTGGGATTATGTGTGCGAAGTCTCTCAGGAAACGGAACAAATGAAGCGAAACAAGCTACAAGTTGTTGTGGACAAGTATGAATCCTTCGCCATGATTCCAGGAGAAACCATTCAGGAGATGGAAGAAAGATTCGACACTATCATCGCAGAACTCAAAAATGTCGGCAAAACATATGACAAAGGGGAAATGAATAACAAAATTATATCCAAGCTTTACCCCAGAAGTGATTGGTTTGTCAAGATGACAAGCATGAGTGAAAAAGATCTCAACAATATGACGACCGCTGAAGTCTTCTCTTAACTTAAGTCACATGAGTTCATCATTCAGCAGTCAAAGTAAAACGAAGCTGCTGTTATACATCCAAATTCCACAAGCGTTGGAACTCAAGAAGACGTAGCATACTTTGTCAAGAAAGATGGAAACAAATGGAAATCTCAGAGGAAACCTTTCTACAACCAAGAAAAGTCCACACCTGCATCTGCAACATCATCCAAGGAAACTTCATCAACTTCTACAATTAACGATGAAGATAAAAAAATAGGCGAGCTGGAAGAACAGATGAAAAAGATACAAAAAATAATTCTGGAAGCAAAAGCCGAAAAGGAAGCAAAAGTGAGCATGATGCAGCAACTTACTGAAAAAAGGATAAGAACATGTTTTGAATGCAAGTCTCCTGATCACTTGAAACATGATTGTCCAAAAGTAAGTCCTGAAGAAAGAGAACGTCTGCGTCAGAGATTTGTAAGACGAGCAGTGCGAGCTGTAACAAAGGCGTTGCTAACACGGATAGAAGTTCCTGATATTCCCGACAACGAAGAGGAATATTATCCCACTGGTGAGGAAGAAGAAGCCCTAATGGTCTTTATGGCAAAAATCATTGAAGATGGTGAACCACTCGCTGATGCTGAGCAACCCCTTGAATCGGCCTTAGCAGTCGACAATCAGGAGGTAACACCTTTAACGAATACTTTATGCTCAGCACACACATCTGAATCAGAGGATTCCTTCCTAGATTCTGAGGAAGATTATCTTACTAAACTTTCTTTAGAACTTTCTAAGGTATACACCTTGAAAGATGCTATTGTGAAAGATAATTCTTCGTTCAAACAAAAAGTCCTAAGTCTGACCAATGAAGTCGAAAGACTAAGTTCTGATGGTGAGGAACTATCAAGACTTAGAACTAATTCTTCTGAACTCCTTGAAAACCTTGAGAATCTTGAAAAGGAGAATACATTGCTGAAGAACAAAGCCAATGAGAAGTGTGTCTGCGCATACATGACAAGTCAGGATATTTTGAATAACCTGATAAACCGACAGAGACGTCACGGTGACCGATCTGGAATTGGGCATAGCTGCAATGACAAAAATAAAACTTCGAGGCAAAAATAAAATATCATTTTTGTTTCTGGCGGAAAAATACTTGATAATAGTAAAGAGAAGGATAAATTAGTTGCTGAATCTTCAAATGCTAATCCGATCGCTCAGCAGGATATCGAACAGTCTGCTGAACCCAAGCAGAGTGTCAAGCACTATGCTAGACCTCAGCAAAAGGCCAAGCAGAATGTAAAATTTCAACAGAGGATCATAAGAAATGCTGAACGTCAGCAAAACTCACATTTGAAGTCTGCTAAGCGAAACCTTTTAGCAAACTCAAGGACAAAGGCTGAGCATCTTGTTTCAAATGCCAGGAAGCCAAATCCTGTCCTTTCTTGGGAAAGAGACATTGAGGATCATTCAATGAAACCCCAACATTATCACAACACACCACATAGGAGAAACACCTATGTGAGACCTGAGTCCAGATATGTATATCATCGAAGGACGATAAAGGTAAAAGAGCACAACGCACAACCACATACACATGCACGTCAAAAAGTTGAAAAAATCAGCAAAATAAATCTCGAAGAAAAATCTTTGACGATTATCAAAATGTGGGTTCCAAAAGGGACAATGACTCAAGCTAATCCTCCAGGACCCGACTCGAAAAAGGGACCTAAATCAACCTGATTGTTCTTGCAGGAACAGGATTCAAGTGCTAAGACATCAAGCATGTTAAATGAGTGGATCCTGGACAGTGGTTGTTCTGCACATATGACGGGAGACGAAGAATTATTCTCGGATATTCAAAAATCATATGGTCCATCTGTAGTGTTTGGTGACAATAGCAAAGGAAGAGTACTTGGCAGAGGATGCATCGAGCGGAATGGACTAAGAATAGTAAATGTTGCTCTCGTATCCAATCTCAAACACAACCTGCTAAGCATTAGTCAACTATGCAAAAACGGGTACACAGTATCTTTCATTCATACGGGTTGTTCACTAGCTGACAATGTAACAGGAGAAGCAGTGATGACTACATGCTATACTCAGAACAGGAGCTCTATCAACGGCCGATTCAACAAAACTCCCTACGAAGTATACAATGGTCGTAAGCCTAATTTAGATCATTTACGTGCTTTTGGTACAACATGTTATATCCATAACAACGGAAAGTCAAAACTTAACACTTTTTCGCCTAAGTCGGATGAGGGTGTACTTCTCGGATATGGTCACCCTACCCACAAAGGATATAGAGTGTTAAATAAGACTACTGGAATTGTGGAAATAACATGCAATGTTATTTTTTATGAATCTACTTTAGTGCGCAGAGCTATCAATGAGACAAAGGATGACAATCATGAGACTAATGATGTCAATGGTCAATCGATCTTGAATTGTCAAGAACACTCACGATCTGACCCGACTAAGTCTATGAATGAATGTAATCCCGTTCAGACCAAACCAAGAGACCAGGCCAGTGATGCTAACGTTCATGCTGAGGCCAATCCCCAAAAGGATATTCTTAATCTGCTAGATGATTCAGACGAGGAAAACTCTTATCCTATCCCCGTCGCTAAGGAAATCAATGCTATTGAAGATCTTGGCAGAGGAGCTGCTAAGACACCAGATGCTGAGGATTCCACTGAAAGAGAAGGTCCAGACCATGATATTCCTATAGCCGAAGAACGGGCTGCTGAAGAAACTCCTGCTACTGAAGATCAAAATCCTAACACACAAGATGTTGTGAATGAAGTGGTCAACGCAGAACGGACGAATAATCTCGGAAGAGGAAGAACTACTGGAGAACCAATCAGACCAGCATGGCTGCGTGCACATCCACTAGAAGATGTTCTTGGAGACATCAATGATCCCATCTTGACCAGACAAGGATCTGCAATGTTTTCATGTTATCTATCAAGTGAAGAACCAACTAAAGTTGAGGATGCACTACGTGATTCAGACTGGGTAAACGCTATGCAAGAGGAGCTTGCTGAATTCTCTCGCAACCACGTATGGGACCTGGTGGATAGACCAAAACATCAGAATGTCATAGGCACCAAATGGGTCTTCAAAAACAAGAAGAACGAATCAGGCTTGGTGGTAAGAAATAAAGCACGCCTTGTAGCCAAAGGGTACAAACAATGTGAAGGCATCGACTATGATGAGACATTTGCGCCAGTAGCAAGACTAGAAGCAATCAGATTATTTCTCGCTTATGCAGCGCATCATGAATTATCGGTCATGCAAATGGACGTTAAAAGTGCATTCCTTAATGGCAAACTCAAGGAGGAAGTCTACGTTGAGCAGCCTCCAGGTTTTGAGAATGGAAATCAGGTCTACAAACTAAGAAAAGCCTTGTATGGACTGAAGCAAGCACCTCGAGCTTGGTATGGGACTTTATCTAAGTTTCTACTCGACAATGGCTTCAAAAAGGGAAGGATTGATCAAACACTCTTTCGAATTAAGGACGAAGGAAGTATTCTACTCGTACAAATCTATGTTGATGACATCATCTTTGGCTCAAAAAATCAAGCTCTCTGTGACAAATTCTCAAAGCTAATGATGAGTAATTTTCAAATGAGTATGATGGGAAGAATGTCCTATTTTCTTGGACTTCAAGTTCACCAATCAAGTGAATGAATTTTCATTCATCAAAAGAAATATACGCGAGATCTCATTACTAAATATTGTCCAGAGAAATCCAAGAGCTTAAGGATCCCCATCAGCAATGCGTGTATGGCAGATCTAGAAAAAGATGGAGAAGCAGTGAACCCTACCTTATATCGAGGAATCGTCGGATCTCTGCTATATCCTACTGCCAGCAGACCCGATATATCATATGTTGTGGGACTATGTGCCAGATATCAATCTCAACCAAACAAAACACATCTTGACACAGCAAGGCGAATCATCCGTTATTTAAAGTGTACAGAAGGCTTAGGAATTTGGTATCCAAGAGTCGACAGTCTAGCTCTGAGTGGATATTCAGATTCTAATTTTGGAGGATGCAAAATCGACAGGAAAAGCACCAGTGGTACATGTCAATTCCTTGGTCATAAATTGATCAGTTGGTTCAGCAAAAATCAGCACTCGGTAGCAACCTCAACCACCGAAGCAGAGTATGTAGCGGCTGCTAGTTGCTGTCAGCAAATTCTGTGGATCCGACAATAACTCCAAGATTATGACATCTCACCTGAATGCGTACCAATCTATTGTGACAACAATAGTGCTATGTGCATCACAAAGAATCCAGTACATTATTCCAGAACAAAACACATTGACATCCGACATCACTTTATTCGTGATCATCAAGAAAAGAAGGATATTGATATTCAGCGAATATGTACTGAGGATCAAATAGCAGATATCTTCACTGCGAATATGTACTGAGGATCAAATAGCAGATATCTTCACTAAGCCCCTTACAGAGGCAAGATTCAAAGATTTATGCATCAAATTGGGTATGATGGAACTAGATGTTGCTGCGGAGAATGAGACTTTACTCTCACTCTTTCTGGTTATCTTGGAATTTCTTACGTTACTTCCAACATATAATGGGAGACTCTACTGTATGTAGTCTGCTAAGCCGATGGTGAAATGATGGATATGTCCCTATCAATCTTTAGCAGATAAATTGATTCTGCTCAGCAAACTGTGAAGAAATGAAGATGACATCTACACTCTGTCACGAAAAGCAAACATCAAGAGATCGAAATATCCATACATTCTTCATCAAAAAAGGGACATGTCTTGAAGTAGACATTCATTACAAAAGGAAGAGACGGCACTATCAACCAAAACACAAAAGGAAATACAAGATTTACTACGGAGTTCATCTAGAAAGGCGACACAGACTTATAGGGATAGAAATCAGCCCCTTGAAGGTTGGATGGACCGTCAGCGATCTCTGGAAAATACTTCTCCATCAACCAGCTGAGCTGCATCCCATTCCGCAGAGGCACGAACGGATGAAGCTTGACAGCTTCCTAGACGTTCTTGAAGACGTATCCGGCCCAGTCAACGGAAGCAGCATCATCCATGGCCATCATCACCTGCCAAACAGGCCTTGAGAAACAGAGGTCATAAGGCTCCTCTCCAAGCAGGATTTCATGAGCATTGCGAAACATGACCCAATATGATGTCTTGAGACCCGAAGCAGGAATGTCAGGGCTGAAATCAAAACGAGGAGAATGACGCCACTTCTCCCATGCCAGCCATTCCGGAGCCACCTCCTCTGAAAGATAGTCCTCCACAGACAATGGACCTCGCGGAAGCCCGAAATCAACCGCAAAGGTGTCAGGGGTCCAATGGACAAGCTTATTGTGGAACACCCCATAGATTGAGTTTGAACTCACATGGCATTCACTGAGGAAATCCCTCAACACCTCCTCCTGAAAACGGTGAGGAGTAACACACAGAAATTGCGAAAGACCCCCCCCCCCACTGCAACGTAGAAATGACCTTGACTGCAACATCACATTCATCTATGTAATACCTATCCAGACCTGGCTCATCCAGGACCAGATTACGTCGGATATCTATGACCCGTGGAGGAGATTCCATGACTGGAGAAAGGGACTAGACTTTCTTAAAGAAGAAGAAGATTGAAGGTGTGAATCAGGGAAGAAGGAAAGTTGAGATGTTTGGATAATCTCAAACTAAGGTATTTATAGAAGATTTCCCATTTATGATGCGAAGAAAGAGAAAAATATGTCTGAAGATCGCAATGATTCATCCCTTGGAATACGAAACATCGCCAATAAAGGAATCGACGTGTATGCATGGGAAGTCAAATAATTTTTTCCAGCAATGGGGAGCAAAGTGTATTGAAAAGTTCAAGGATCACTTTATCATTTGTTTAAGGGCTCTCTTAAACTTAGCAGATCTTCAGAAGCTGCTGGAAATCATAATGCTGAGAGGGATCATCATCTATCAGCATCCTTGAATGGCTGCTAGTTTAGAAGCAATAATATATCCTAAATCGAGGCGGGATGACTCAAATTTTAAACTTGATGGGACCCGTTCAAGCGTAATTAATGCAAGCAAACGGCGGCACCAACTGAGAAGACACCACGTTAGAAACACTTGAGTGTTTCTCGGAGCATGGGAAGCCATATGGAAAGACGCGTTTATTCTGAACCGTCGATCTAACATTTCGTAGATTTTCCCTCAACCGTTAGATCTTTCATTCAAATTAACCCTACCTTCGCTCTGATCACTGTTCACTTTCTTCTCACCTTTCAAAAATCAGAACAAAAATCCCCAATCCTAAAATCTCCATAGAATTTAAAATTATTCCAGTATTTCCCTCACAAACATGGCTACAGACTCCCTAGCATCATCATCCCAGAAATCTACTTGTCGGGACCATCGCCCTGAATCAAATGAACCTCGTCCATTCAATTTTCCACCAAATTCTGAAGAACCCTTACATATGCGACATGCACCAGGGTTTACTGGGATTCTAAAGAAAGAAGATATTGATGATTCTGTATCATATGGATAGCTTGTCATGATGTCAAAGAAAAAATCCCTAGCCGACCACTCAAAGGAACAGAGGCGTTTGGCTCAAGTCATGAAGGACCGAATTCTGTACAAACGTCTTGATGCTAAACATATTCCGGATTGGATAATGGATATCCTCGACAGCAAACAGGTAACTCAATACTTATCCGCTGAACCCATGCATTTTCATCCGCATATGGGTTCTGGATTTTATGGCAGAGCAGTCATGAGTAAAGATGGAAAATCGTTTAAAACTTGTGTTTATGGAAGTATCATTGAAGTCAGTGCCAAAATTCTTGCTAAAACCTTTGGTCTTCGGAATGACGGGGAATGTATATCTCAGTACAAAGTAACGGATTATGATGAGATTGAAAGTCGTTGGAATTCTTGGAAGAAACCTGGAGTACTGAAGGATAGGAAAGGTCATGTCATTAACTTCCGGGTTGCCACACCCATTAACACCCTATAAGATGAATTTAAAATTCTAGCCGAATTGGTGATCAAGATGTTCCAATGCGACACCGGATCATATTCTGAGCTTTCTGCTAAGAAATATGCAGTAATGATGGCTCTCACAGACAAAGTAAAGGGAAATTGGGCTGAGTACTTCTTCGAACGATGGGCGGAACATGCCAAGAAGAATGATCACATGTCTGTGGATGGAACTTTTTCATCCAATGTTAATTTTGGATTGAAGATAAGCAAGTTTCTGGAATTGGTCATGCATTCAACGAAAATTGATCAATGAGTGAAGTTGCTCTCAACTGATTTCATTCCAATCACACGAAAAGCAGCCAATCCTCTTGATTACAAGAAGCCAAAAAGGCTAACCGGTAAATCCAATGTGGATGCGAAGAAGCCTACTTCAGATGAGGAAGTAGACGAGCGTTCCTTGGGCGAACAAGTATTGCAGATAGCATCACTT
Source organism: Plectranthus barbatus (assembly GCA_026898455.1). NCBI lineage: Eukaryota > Viridiplantae > Streptophyta > Magnoliopsida > Lamiales > Lamiaceae > Plectranthus > Plectranthus barbatus. The sequence continues at coordinate 173,516 of JAPKLW010001153.1, read as the reverse complement.
ATCTCTGCTGAGGAGATGGCAGCATTAACTCAGAACACTGAAACAGAACAATGCTTCAAGCAACTTGATGATATTGTAGCTCTCGGAGAAATACCAACCGAACAGATTGAGGAAATTATGGATCAAAAGGCCGCCCTTCAGCAGCCACTCGTGATTGGTCAACTTGTTGTTCCAATTTCTTCTGAACAGCAAAAGGATATTGCTCCCACCAGGAACAGAAGGTCTGGTCGTCAGCGATTACGTAGAGTTGCTGAGTTAGCCACTGCCCCTACTGCAAAAGTACCTGACACACCCCTATCATCTAAAAGTTATGATGAACGCTTGAAAGGCGTACGTGAAAATAAACGAAAGCGTGAAGAAAACAAGAAGGCACAAGAAATGAAGGAATACAGAAAGGAGATGGATAGAATCACATTCGAATGAAGGGATCTAAACTTCGAAAGAATAAAAAGATCTCATCTAGAAAGAGAGAGTCAAACGGAGAATACTGGTCAAACACCCGAGAAGGAAGCTGCTGGGGATTCAAGCAGAGCAGAAAAAAAAGGGAAGACAGTAATAGACTCTACTTTGACAGAAAGAGACATGGATAACCCTACAAAGATTACAACTGCAGCAAACGGCATGACTGATAAGGAGCTGGATATGCTGATTCAATCTGGCTCTTTCAAAGCTACGGAACACTCCAAAGGCAAATCGGTCCAATTTCGCGAACCAATTGCTACATCTTTTCAAGACTGTAGCTCAGAGGAGAACGAAACACAAACAGAGACAAATGATACACGTACCAAGGATAAAGATGCAGGACCATCAGAAATATCTAAGGAAAGCGCATATACGAACATGTCTACTGCAGAGCTTGTTGCTAAGGAAAACACTAAGGAGATTGAATCTGGAACCTTCACTACCAAGGAATCTTCTGATACAAAAAATATTATCGGTTCTGAGAAGGAACCATCGTCTGAGGACATAGGTCATACAAATGCTGAAGAATCCACTGTAGCTGAAATCATTATGGAGGAAACCACTAAAGAAACAGAGAAAAACTCTACTGAAGCAGACGATTATGTGAAAACAACCGCTGAAGAATCTAATGCAACCAATGAAGTTATGGCAGATATTACTGAAGAAGTCCACGTTGCTGAGGAAACAACAGCCACTGCTGATAACATCGATCAAGAAGGCGATACAATGGAACAAGAAGTCTCCTCTGCTAGATTTCTGGACGAATCCACCTGTTCATCGGAATCTGATTCTGAGGGGGAATCTACCGAAGTATTTGATGCTAAAACTCTTCGCAAATACCCCACTTTACGAAATGAACAACTGAGGATCCCTTTTGATGGTTTACCTGGCAAACTTTTTCGCTCATGAAGAGTAGCACAATGGTGTGTTGCTGTCTCGATTAATGAGGAAATGAATGTTGATCTCAGAGATTAGAGTGAAGAGTTCTTAGACTTCGTAGAACAATAAGTAAATAGGGACATTGCAGGTGTCTTTTATGTTGAGATTCATGAAGAAACAGAGGAAGGCAGAGTGCTTGGTACTCAATTTCGACGATGGAAGACTTATGACTACATCATGCATGAACTATGTTTTGAGGAAATGATGATTATTATTGCTAGAAAATGTCTTAACTTCTGGCATTCCGAAGAAACCTGGGCAAATGAGTGGATGGACCAGCCTTCCTGCACAAAACAATATACTGATCAACAAGTACATGCTCGATTGCAAGCCATCCGCGCTCACAGGAAGTTTCTTCCATCCCAGACCCTGCCTAGATCACAGTTTGCTCCAGACAAAAAGTCCTTGGCGCACATGGAACTAACCAAACGACAAAGGGCTGCAATGATTGCTTATCGGAAGCGGAAAGCTGCTTATGAGGAGAAATTGCAAGTTAGAAGTCTCGAACTAGCCGCGCTCGAAGAAGAAAAAGAGAAGGAGGCCAGACGACAGGACTATCTCAAAATTATCAACTTTCAGAAAGAATATACTCGAACCACAACTTCACCTCAAGTCTCTGAAACTCAAGGTTCTGACTCGACTCTCGGTCAGAATATAATAAGTGAGTCCATGGAAGTAGATACCAATGTGGTTATTGATGTTGCCGCACAAAGAGTTGACGCAGCCACTCAAGCATCTGAAATTGGTACAGTAGAAAGAGAAGATGGTGAAGCTACTACATTAGCAGGCAGTACTGAAATAGTTATCTCTGAAAATCCCATTGATGCCGAACCAGTCCAAGTAAGCTTCCAATATCTTGTCAACATTATTCATAACGCCCTGCATCAACGAGATATCCAGCAAGCCCGATTCAATGAAGAAGTCCTGAAAGAGGTTGTTGATGTCCGAGGAGCAATCTCTGGCGTGAAAAACTCTGTCTCAGAAGTTCAGCAACAAGTTGGACAAGTCACTACCAAGATCACACATGTCGAAGAAACCATGTCTACAGTACAATCAAATGTGATGACTCTCAGCGTCGATCTTGACGCATACAAGTCTTTCACCACTTCTGTTTTGGATGCTCTCAAAGAGGGGGAAGAAAGAAGGATTGCTGAACAAGCAAGAATAAAAGCAAAGGAAGTCGAGCTGACGCTGAAAGAAAAAGAATTTGAACGAACAATGATGGAACGAAGAATGAAGTTAGCAGAACAACAAAGAGAAGACCAACGGGCACGTATTGAACAGATGGAGAAACTAATGGCCATGACAATGAAGAAAGTTGAATCTCTTGAGAAGCCAAAACCTCCACCAGATGCTCAGAATTAAGGTCATTCTCTCAACCTTTTGTTTGATTTCATCATTTTTTTCTCTGAACTCTGCTTTCCGAGTATGAACAATAGTTGATATACACTCTCTGTGTACTCAACAAAAGATGTTTAAATGGTTGCTGAATTTTTTCTAAGCTAAGTCTCAGCAATCCCTAATAAGCTTTGATCGCACCAAAAAGGGGGAAATTGTTGGGAAAGTACTCGTAAATTACCCTTAGGATATTATTGTAAAAGGTTTTGTTGGATCAAACCTTAGTAGACGGTCGATCATTGCTGAACATTAGCATAGCTTAGCAACTAATGTAATGTCCTGTATAGGTTAAAACATCGAGTTGTAATAGAATAGGCTGATTGGGAATATCTCAGCAAACATCAAAGAATGCTGAAGGCCGCCAGCAATAACAGAATGCTAAGAAAATCAGCATTCGACAAACACATTCTAAACTGCTGAAGATGCTAGCAAATCAAATCAGAAGTAGCAGACAGAGCACTCGTTGTGCAAGGAGACCAAAAGCATGCTGAAAGAGATCCAGCATCCCACACCAGCAGAAGCTCAGCAAAGCAAAACAGAACGACTGCTACACCGTCATTCTGACCAACGCACGATGATTAGCCATGTCAGAAGTAGGACGGAAAAGCCTGTCCAAAAGCAGAAAAGTCAATAAATAGCTACCTGCATTTAAGAGAAAGATCCGTTGTGTCTAAACGGATCTGTCGACCCAAACTTCGAGAACATAACTATAAAAGGGAAGTCAAAGGAAAATGCAGGTGCTGCTCACTCTCTAACCAAACCCAATATACGAAAGATTCCAAAAAGTAAAAAAGGCAAGAGAGCAATCCAGTTGGAAGGTACAATCCAGAAATATTCAAAGCCTTCAACATTCAGAGTGTCTCACTACGTCTGACATTCTTCAGAGTGATTCTTGAATTGGTTCAAGAATCTTCAATCATTGGGATCACTTTCCTTTTAAGGAAAGCATCCAGCAGTCAATTTTGTGTGAAGGAATTGATTAAGGTGGGCACTGAAGCCGGACACACATGACAGTTCGGAGGGAACTCTAAACTCTTCCAAAGTGAGTGGTGAAAGTGAGTTTTACGAAGGTGCGCCCTTGCCTCAGCCGGAGCCACACCAGGAAAGTCTGGGGTATCGAAAGATAGTCGTTAGGCAGACAGACCTTCAGGAGGCTGATTGCTTAACAGGAAAGGCAACTCTTTGTACACCGTATACTTTCTAGTAAAATTCTTAGCGATTCGGCTAAGGAGTGGACGTAGATCATTTGATCGAACCACTATAAAACTTTGTGTTGTCTTGTTGTTATTTGCATTTCGAGCTATTATGTTTTAAAACATAGTAACCACGTTGCTAGTGTATAACTGAAAAAGGTAACCTAAGAAAACCTTAACCAAGATAGAATTGAAAATAATTTAAATACAAGAAAACGTAATCTATTCCGCTGCACTTCGTGTGTGTACTTTATTGTAACCACGACGACTCTGATCATAAGGGACCAACATTAATCATATGGTCGTCGGTAACCCTTTGTCGAACATGGACTTCTCCCTGCCAGTTTGGAAGGCAATGCTGGCCTTTGTTGAAGAAGAAGAAGAGGAGGTCGACTGGGCTTCCTTTGTATTCAACCAGGTGCGGGATGCCTTTGAGCATCTGTCTGACATCCTAGTTCCTTTCGGGATGCAACTGAGCTGGCTTCTAGAACAGGATGTTCCGTCCCTCGTTCAAGGCTGGACCAACATCGAGGACTCCAACTTCTATCCTCTGAGGCGTCATTCCTACTGATGACTGAATATCAACTTCTTCTAATAACTTTTCTTGTTTTTTATTGTAATGTACTCCTCCTTTTTCTTATGAATGAACAGGTCGTTTTCCATTTAACTTTTATATTGAGCAAACTATTCTACGAAAAACACAGCTGGCTTAACTAATGAGCCAAACAATTTTACACGCTCACTTCGACAGTTTTGCACCAATCAATTTTCATCTCTTTCCCTCGAGATTTCATCAAACTCTAGAAGACCTAGTTTGATGCTTAGCTCTTTGAAACGAGCCTCAGGTAGCGGTTTGGTGAAGATGTCTACTAACTGGTCCTCCGTCCTAATGTATTCCACCGAGACATCTTCTTTCTCAACATGATCTCGAATGAAATGATGACGAATATCAATATGCTTCATCCTGGAGTGTAAAATTGGATTCTTCGAGATGCAGACAGCATTGTTGTTGTCGCAATGAAGAGGTACACATCCAATTTCTATACCATAATCCTTAAGATGATGCTTTATCCAAAGCACTTGAGCACAGCAACTGGCCGCTGCAACATATTCAGCCTCAGTGGTTGAAGTGGCCACTTAATGTTGCTTCTTGCTGAACTGGCTGATAAGTTTGTGACCGAAAAACTGACAGGTTCCACTTGTGCTCTTCCTATCAATTCTGTAGCCTCCAAAATCTGAATCGGAGAATCCATTTAATATGATTCCATCAGTTTTGGGATACCAAATGCCTAGAGATTCAATCTTCTTAGATATCTCACGATCCTCTTAGTTGCGTCCATCATAATCATTAGAAATTTATTCTGCATCAACTGGGCAAACTTCTCACATAGCTTGGTGTTTTTGCTACCGAAGATGATGTCGTCTACGTAGATTTGGACAAGCAGGATGTCCTCTCCATCCTTTATCTTGAACAGGGTTTGATCGATTGCACCCTTTTCAAATCCATTCTTGAGCAAAAACTGGGAGAGAGTTTCATACCATGCTCTAGGTGCTTGCTTCAAACCATACAAAGCTTTCCTTAGCTTGTAGACTTGGTTTCCTTGCTCGAAACTAGGGGGTTGTTCGACGTAGACCTCGAAGGCACTCTTCACATCCATTTGAAGAACTGTGAAGTTGTGATTAGCTGCATATGCCAAGAATAGACGAATAGCTTCCAGTCTGGCAACTGGTGTAAATGTCACATCGAAGTATATCCCTTTGCATTGTGCGTACCCCTTAGCAACCAATCTTGCTTTGTTTTGAACAATGGTACCGGTCTCATCTCTTTTTTTCTTGAAGACCCACTTGGTACCAATTACGGACTGATGTGTAGGTCGATCCACTAGATACCACACATTGTTGCTAGTGAACTCTCCTAGTTCTTCTTGCATCGCATTAATCCAATCCGTTGATTGAAGAGCTTGAGCAATCTTCATAGGTTCGATCTAAGATATGAAGCAAGACATCAATGTAGTGCCTTGTCTGGTTCGAACAGGATTTCCAATATCATCCAGGATGGCTTCAATGGGATGATCTCTTAGCCAACTAAGCTTCTTCATAGGTACGGCTTCAAAGGGAGCAGCTGGAGTCTCATAAACTGTTGGAGGTTCCTGATGAGAAGATTCACCTCTAAGTTCTGAAACTATTTCACCTCCTTGTTCTGGAACTACATTCTGAGCAGCAACTGGATTCTGAATTGCAGTTGGCTCGACAGATGGAGCTGCTTCCTCAGTGGCCTCAAGGTTGACTTCCTTGGTATCAGGTTGCTCTGATTCCAAAACTGTTTCATTGGCTTCAGGGGGCTTCTCTTCACTTTGATCTTCTATGTTAATGAACTTTAAGGCCTCAGCAATGACATTAGCATCATTGGCCCTCTCGCCTGCTTGGGGTTCAGCCGAGGTAATTGGAGTCTTGGAAACATCATTCATAGATCTAGTCATAGGCACTGTAGGTCCTGATATATCAGAGTCGTCGTGCTTAAACAAGAACACGAAATGCAGCGGAAAGATTAATCGTCACTTACACTTATGTTTTCCTTTGAAGATTATTTAAACTCAGATATAGATTAAGGTTTCTTCACAGTTATACACTAGCAATATGATTGCTAGGTTTAAAGTCTCGTGAGTAATAAAGTAGTAAAGAAACACAATGTTTATAGTGGTTCGATCCAAATAGATCTACGTCCACTCCTTAGCTGAAACGCTAAGAATTCACTAAGTAAGTATACAGAGTACAAGAAATTTGCTTTGGACGTTAAGTAGGCAGCGAACTTTTGGCCTGGCTACTTGACAGCTATCCTCCGATATTCTGAACTTCTTAGGTGTAGGTCTGCCTGAGTCAAGGGCACACCTTCGTAAAACTTGCCTTTCTTACTTTGGAAGTTTTATAGTTACTTCCTAACTTTTCTTCAGATGCGACTAAACGCCCGTCTTAGTCTAGACCTTTTCAGGTGTTCGACTGTTGGATTCTTTCGGTAGAGAAAGGTATCCCAATGATTGAAGAATCTTGACTGCAATCAAGAATCTCTTCAATGGAGTGTCAGTAATTCAATGGGGACACTCTGGTAGTTGAAAGGCTTTGAATATGTTTCGAATATTTGCTTTTCAACTGAGTGCTCTTGTGCTTTTCGCTTTTGTCTTAGGAATCTCTTGAAAGTGAATTAGAGTATTGAATGAGCAGCACTTCTCACTCTTCAGGACTTGTCTTTTTATACTTGAAGATTCAAACTTTGAATCTTTGTATCCGTTAGACACAACGGTCTCTTTGTTCGAGAGTGGCTCGTTTATCAGCTTGCTTTCTGGCTTCGTACAGTACTTTTTGACCTGCTTCTGAAAAGTCATGTCCTTGCGTGTACGGTTGTCAGAACGTTGGTATAGCGATCGTTGTTAGCTGTCTTTCTTTGCTAAGCTCCTTTGTAACGATCTGCTAGGCTTTCATTTGCAATCTGCTAGATAGATATCGGACAGCTGAGTTCTCAGCAGTTGCTCTTTTTATTCCTGATTCCTTCAACTCCAGATTGTTAATCCTTTAACAGTCTGCTATGTGTTAGCGAATGCTGACTCCTCAGCATTCTGCTATCTCTTTGTCTTCTAGCAAGTGTTAGTCTTCTCTAGCAATCTGCTAGAGATACTTTGGTGTCAGCAGGGAGAACTCCTAGCAAACTAGTCTATTACAACTCGATGCTTGACCTATATAGGACATTACAAGATATGCTAGACTATACTAGAATTCAGCATTTGATCGACCAATCTAGTAAGGTTTGATGCAAAAAAATCTTTTACAATGTGATCCTAAGGGAGATTCAGGAATAATTTCCCAATAGGAACTGTTTGATTATGATTAAGATCAGTTCTAGGTTCTTCATTGACATCCTTGATCTTATGATTTTCTAGACCCAGTTCTTGAAGTGTCCTACGCACTAGAGTAGCTTCATCAAAAATAACATGACATGTTATTTCCACAAGTTGTGTTATCTTAATAAACACCCTATATCCCTTATATGAAGGATGTCCATAACCAAGGAACACCTCTTCATCAGCCTTAAGGCTGAAAGTATTCAATTTAGACTTTCTATTATTGTGAATATAAAATGGAGAACCGAAAGCACGAAGATGGCTATAAAAGGCTTACAACCATTGTAGATCTCGTAGGGATTCTTGTGCAGCCACGTGTTGAATGCACGTCAATTCTGCGTGTAGCATGTTGTCATCAAGGCTTCTCCCCAAAATCTTTTTCCAAGGTCGGTCTCGGCCATTATGGTCCTCACTGCTTCTTTGAGTGTTATATTCCTTCGCTCAGCAAAGCCATTTTGTTGAGGAGTTCTTGGAGTAGACTTCTCATGCCCGATTCCAATTTCAGCGTAGAACTCCATGAGGGGTCCATTGCAAAACTATGTTCCATTATCGGACCTTATCCTTTTAACTGTCACCCCTTTGTCATTCTGAAGATGGGTAATCAGTTCTGGCAGTTGAGTTTTGACTTCGTTTTTGGACTTAAGCAGCACCACCCACGTATATCTTGAGTAGTCATCAACAACTACTAAGGTGTACTTTCTTCCTCCAATTGTGGGCGGAGTAACTGGACTAAACAAATCCATGTGGAGCAGTTCCAAGATTCGGTCCGTGCTTGTTGTAACTGGTCTATTCTTGAACGAGGCTCTTGTCTATTTCCCGAGATGGCAAGCTTTACAGACTCCTTCATTTTGGAACTTCTTCTATGGCAGTCCTTCAACTAGATTGTGCTTTGTCAGATGTCTGATCGAGTTGAAGTTTAGGTGACTTAATCTTTTGTGCCACAGCCAAGTTACTCCATCTGATGAACTGTGCGCCAGGAGGCTGGTTCCCTCTTCTCCACTGGACCAGTCTACTACGTAAAGACCTCCTTTTCTGATTCCTCTAATCTTGGTCTCGTTGGTCAGCTTGTCTATGATGTGGCACTCTAATTTTTCGAAACTGACAACATAGCCACTCTCGCTCAACTGGCTGATGCTTAGAAGATTGTGCTTCAGGTTGGTGACTAAGGACACATTCTGAACGATGATTCCATTGTGCTCCACGCATCCTTTTCCAACTACTCTACCCTTGTTTTTGTTCCCAAAAGTGACATATGGTCCTCTGCACATCACAAGATTCTTCAGAAGATCCATCTTTCATGTCATGTGTATAGAGCACCCGCTATCCAAGATCCATGATCTTGATTTCTACTGAGAACTTTGTCCCTGCAAGACAGAGAATTTCATTTAGGTCCCCGTATCCTTTCGGGTCCTGTAAAGTCAGTTTTCTGGATCCAACCTTCTGGTATCCAAACCTGTTTCACTTTCACAGTTCGTGAAAATAAATCACTCTTTAGTGATTGATTAACCTTTCTTCTAATATAATGTATGTTGTTTGAATGCATGTTAAGAAAGGTTGTGGTGTGTGAACTCTTTCTGAAACTGTTGTTCTGGAAAGAGTCTCGAGAAACTGTTCTCGGGTGACTAGCCATCACAGTCTTTTGAGAGTAAAATTGTCTCGACTCAGACCTCGAATAGGTGTTCCTCCAATTCGGATAACTGTTATAATAGAACTGAGTTCTATCATAACCTCTCGAATTTCTATCCGGTTGTCAAACTGACTTCCTAGTAGCATTTACATGTTGCTTAGTCGTTCTTATTGTTAAAGCGGGATTCCTTGCTTATGGAACATTACGCTTGTCCAATTTTGAAAGAAAGTCAGTTTTGCTCTTGAAAGTTGGTTTATACAATTTTTGAACTATGTTAGCATTCTATCGAGGTGCCAGTTTTGGGTCAGTTTTTTACCAGCATTTGGTCTTGACATTTTGCTTAACTGGCTCTTTGGACTTGACATTTCCTTTCTCCAACACATAACCTGGACTAAGTTTGGCTTTGACAGAGCCTATAAATGTTTTCTTAGTCCTTGAAGTAGATGCATGTTCGCTCAAAACCTTTTCATTTTGGTGCTCAAAGAATCCAATTCCGTGTTTATCGGACGGTTGTTTTTTAGCATTCAAAATCTCATCTAATTTTCTTGAGCTCCTTTTAAAAGTACATTCACATTTAACTGGCTCAATTTTCTTCAAGGAATCACATTCTTTTGAGATATTTTCAAAATCTTTAAGGAGTTTTGAATGTTCTTCCATGAGTTTTTCAAAATCCTCACTGATTGACCTTGTCTTTGTGATTTCATCGGTCAAAACTGAAATCTCTGAATTCAGTGAGGCATTTTCACTAACTAATGCATCTTTGATCTAATGGAATTTTTCTACCTCTTTAATGATGTTTTCAAGATAAACGTCATCTAAATTTGAACGACAAAATTCAGAATTTTCTTCAAAACATGTAGATGCAAGAGATGAGGGTAGATGAGTTGTTACCACTATTTCGCGGTTTGAAGCGGTGTCTTCTTCGTCGGTAATATCTCCATCAATAGCTGCCATGAAGGCAAGAAGTGCTTCCTCATCATCCTCATCCTCAGATGTATAATAGCCATCATCATGGTGTGGCACATGTGGCGCTTCAGTTCTTGTGAGCATTGCTTGGGCCACAACCTTAAATGCTCTCCTTTCAAACACCTTCTTCAGTCTGTCTCTCTCCTCCTGAGAAACTAGAGGGCATTCGTACTTCAGATGATCTGGAGAGTTGCATTCGTAGCATGTGTGTGGCTCTCTCTTTGTGAACCTTTGCTCGCTGGACTGAGCTTCCTTCCCTTTTCCTTTGGCCTTCTCGAGGAGTACGGCCAGGTTCCTCATATGTTCATCCAGTTTGGCAACTGACAGTTCAGTTTCCTTCTTCTGAACTGAGGTGGAGGTATCCTTCACTGGTGAAGATTGATAGGCAGTTTTCTCGAAGTGAACTGGCCTCTATGGTCGCCTTTGGAAGTCTCTCTTTACGAAGAATGTTGCATCACCATCAGCTGTTGAATTCGGGGTTCTAACAGCTTCATTCTTGTTCACCATCTGAATATCCCATTCATGGGCTTGGAGTTCGGCAAACAGCTCTTTGGTTGACATCTTGGAGAGATCCATGGACTTTAAACTGGTGGTTTTGACAAACTAATCTTCCTTCGGCATTCTAGAAAGAATTTTGGCGTTCATGTCAGCCACATTTTCTTCTCTTCCAAGATTTTTCATTTTGCTGACAAAATGGCATTAAACCTTGCTTCCATCGATTTGATCCTTTCGCCAGGCAGCATCTGGAAGGATTTATATTTGTCGATGCACATTTGTTTCTTATTGCGCCTCATAGCTTCAGTTTCCCTGGTAAGCTCGTTGATCCAGTCCCATTATTCTTTAGCACTGTTGTTCTCTTCGGCTTCTTCTATGAGAGATTATGGGAGAGATTGCATAATCATTTCTTGAGCGATGGGATCCAGCTGATGGCATTTCTTATCTTCAAGTGTCCATTCTTCCAGTGGTTTATCTACCATTTGGACACCACCTGGGCCATCTTCTCCTGCGAGCTGGATATTAATCTTCTGGATCTTCAGAGGTCCATTCTTCAAAACTTCATCCATCTCTCGATGCTGAGCTCTCTGTTGGACGAGACACCTCTTCTTCCATACCTCGAACTTCTCCGGGTTGTACTTGGGAAGGCTAGGATAATTCATCATTATCTTGAGATAATCTGCTCAATAATCACATATAACAGACAATTAAGAGTGCAATGAAGTATGGATCTCGTCTTAAGTGACTCAAAATAGGACAGTCTAGAAAGACCGACCTGCTCTGATACCACTTGTTGGTCCCAGATCAGAGTACGTATAATGTGCATCGAAAGTATAAGAACAATTATTTGCACTCTTAATGCGGGCAGTTTAGTTTCAATTTACGACTTTAGTTTTAAAACTACAATTTGTATTAGCCAGCAGTTTTAGGTAGCCAGTTTATAGTTATAGGCATTCAACAGTTATACACTTCAACACTTTCAGAGAAAGGTTGAAGGTTTCAAAACACAATTGAAAACTGTATGGTGCGTAACGTAAATAAAAATGTAAATGATGCAGGATATTTATAGTGGTTCGGAGCCTTAAGTCCTACGTCCACTCTTCGGAAATTAATCTGGTAATTTACTAAGTAATGAAGATACAATCCTCACGATCTATAGCCAACTGCTGTAGAAACCACCATCCACAGCAAACTGGATCACTCGCCCAGGTTGTTGTTCTTCACGCCTTCTTCAATTCCTCGAAGCCAGGTGGCACCTTGAAGTTTTCTCAGAAATAGCAGTCATGAAAATGGATTGAGGACAAACCTCCCTTCTCTTTCTCCGGTGGGTGGATGGTTAAGTTCTTCCTAGAACGTATGTTGTTTGGAAAAAGCACGTAATAACCTTCTTCTCCTTAGGAAATCAGGCTGCTGTGTTCTCACTCGAAAAGTAAGAAGACCAAGAAAATAGAATAAGTCGAAAGACTTAATCCTCATGTACACAAAGGTCACACAGTGAATCTCTGAAGATTCCTTTAGCAATAATGTCTCGTGTTCAATAAATGAACCACAGAGTTAATGCTTTCTTGCTAGAGAGCTTTTAATGCTTAGAGTTTTAAATTTGGCAGAGTGACGGTAAGGTTTTTGAGTGCTCAATTGGATGTGTTTGTCTCTGACCCTCCTGCTATTTATAGTTGGAGATTTGAAAATAGTCGGTAGAGACATTTCGAAGGATTTCCAATACATGTCCATCCTTTTCTGTAAAGTAGACATGTTCCTATGCCTTTTCTGAATCACTGCCATGCTTTTTGCAGGGGCAGTTTGTACTTGTTGTGTCAGACGCCAAACAACACTGTACTCCAGTCATAACTGAGTGTATCTTCGTCTCTTATCATTGACTCTTTAATGTTATTTTATGACTGATCGACTTCTTGCTTTTCACGTGCTTCTTTGATGTGAAACTGTCGTGGTCTAAAATTTTAGCGCCTCCCGACAGTTTCTTTATGAAAACTGTGACCACAGTTTTCTTTGCTATACGATCCTTGACAGTTGAAGAACTGTCTACACAGTTTTTTGCGTCTGTTACTCTGCACAGTTTTCTCGTCCTTTATCCTTGACAGTTTTCTCGTCTGGACAGCTTCCACTTCAAAAACTATTCCGCAATTTTTGACAGTTTTCTTCTCCTCGACTATTACAATTCGATCATCTTATACAAGGATAACATAAGGTAATAACTCTAAGGCCTAGACTTTGGTACTCAGTTTTGACACATCAAAACATCAATTTAAAGGTGGGATTTCTACATCCATACCTAACAACCTTAAATATGGGGATATACCGAGCTCATGCTACCCGTTCCTCATGACGTGGTAGCGAAGAGGTATGGCAGTATTAATTCTCTGGTGGCATGAATCAATATTCATTAATTAATTATTTATATTATGGGTTAAATATGAGAATTAATTAATTGATAGGCCTTATTTTCTATTTGCATACTGGTCTGGCCCATGAAAAGCTCAAGCCCAATAGGGATCAAAATTTCCTATAAATACCCTCTATTCTCAAATCTCAATACACCACAAGATCATAAGTTGATAAGCAGCAAACTAGAGATTTTGGAAGCTGTATTTGTTGACTAGATCTAAGATAAGGAAAGGAAATTCTGCTTCTCGGTAAGCACGGAATTCAAAGGGAATCTTCACAAGATTTCTAGATCGGAGCAAGGGATACAGATCAGAAGATTAGATCTAGAGGATCTTCTTTGTCTCTCTTCTTCTTGTTTTTAGATTTTATTAGAGATAAAATAAGAGATTTAATTCTGATCTTTTCAGGATTGAATCTTATGCGCAAGAATGATTAAAGATCAAATCCCTGCGCAACAGTTCAGAGATTAAATTCATCCAGGTATTCAACAATATTTCTTATGCATTCAATAGGAGCATGCTAGAATTGATCATATGCATAATAATTAATTTTATGATATCCAATAATCGGTCCTTGGCAATCGGATTACGCAATTCCTTTTGCTAGTAAAAATCCCTTCACGAAGTGCCTATGGGCACAAGGTCCCTCCCTACTCAACCAATGATGCCAATACTAAAAGCAAACTGAAGTCCTGTGAAGGGGATTTTCTAAGTAGAGGGTCAAGCTTTGCCAACCATAGGCCCTGGGAGATTTGTAAGACAAAATTTGCAGATGATTCCTAATCAAAAAATCTTCCTAACATTCGAAGATGGATGATTCGTAAGATGAAACTCGCAGATAATCCCCAACCAAAATCTTCCTAAGATTCGAAGAGTTATAGCTCACGATACAGAAAATATCATACTTCCTGAAAATTCGCGGATTATGGTTTGGGGTAGGGAAACATTTTTTCTTCTTTTATTTTTGCAGGATGATGAATGGTTATAGGCAAATTAGTTGCTTCGGTTTCGTCAAACTAACATAAGTTCGAACAAAGTCAGGGGCTATTGTTGTGACCCAAAAATGTGAAGGTCCATTTTTGGCCCGTCAAAGAATAAAACCCGAAAGGAAGCCCAAAATTTTAATTAAAGAAAAAGATACAATAAAACGAGACAAGGGCAACATCTTCGAACGATATATGGCCAGGCCAAAGAACTACCTAGGACAAAGAACTCGGTTCGGCCAAGTGATAAAATCAAGTCTATAAGATAGGTTCATCATACTCATTCGAAGCCCAGATCGATGGGACGCGACCGTTCAAACAACTGCTTCAGTTGAAGAGTTGCCACCTTTCACCAATAGATGCATTTATTGTATTTGACTTCCATAAATAGAACCTCATTTATTATAATAAAATACATTGAATTCCTCAAGCAAATAAAGCAATAAAGAAATATTTACAACATTATAGCATTTATTGTGTTTGTTCTTTTACTTACATTTATAAGCAATTCAATCAATATATTTCAAGTATTTTTTTTAAGAAAAGAAACTGTAAAAATTCGAGCATTAACACATACAACCATCTTTGATAAGCTATGAAGATGAGATATAAATCAAACGATGAATTAAGAGGTGAAAAAGTATTTGTTCCACTTAAATATCATGTTTTGGTAAAGGAGATACATAGTTGCAGAGGTACTAATAACGAATCTTACGTCTTAAGAATATTTGCAACTCAAACAAAAAAGAACAGTAACTAAAATCTTACACACAAGATACTAAGTTTAATCTAATCAATGCTTCATTAAAATAGAAATATCATTTTACAGCTTAAATAAGATCAACATAAAGTTCGAATATACACTAACAACTTATTGAGTTGTAGGGTTTCAAATAAACAAGCAAAATGCTAGGAGCTAGAAGCGGTAAATGACACAAGATATTTATAGTAGTTCAAATGCAAAATGATCCCGCATCCACTATTCGATTGCCAGAAGAATAAAAAATTACTAGAACAAGATGTAAGTGGGCTGCAGAAGTCACGGGAAGCTTCTCTTTACTTCGGTTGTATGCGCACCCAGCTAGTCCAAGTTGTAGTTGCTCTCTTCAGGTAGATTGGCTCTACCATGAATGCATCACTAGGCCTCACCAGCTGGAAGGGTAGTGAATTTTAATTCTTCATGGAACGTAGGCAGTGGTTGATGTGTAGGGAATTCTATAGTGAGAATTGAATCGTTAAGTCCAAATAAGCCCGGATCGTTCCATGGATATTGTAAACAATTATCATCGATAAAACCCTAGGCATGCTCCTATGAATTTAATGCAGTGGATATTCAAATTATCTTAACTCCGTAGAGTCTGAACCGATCTTTCACGTTTGAATCCAATCCTTTGATTCCACCACGCGATTTGATTAAAACTGTGGAATAAGAAATTAGAATTAAATCTAATTTCAAGATTTAATCAAGTAAAAGAAAGAAAGAGAAGAATGGTTGTTCTCCAGATTAGATCTTCAGATCTGTATCCCAATGTTACGTTGTTCAATCCTGCTACTGGTGAGGATTCCACATGACATGTGATTGTGCAGGACAGAGTCGAATTCCTTCTTCTCCCACAACACAACTGGTGCCACCCCTCACACACTCTCTCTAGAGTTTCTGTATTTTTCAATTGATATGATTTGAGAGAGAGTGTCATCTATTTATAGATCTAGGGTTGAAACCCTAATGGCCTACTGGGCTCCTTTTCAGCATATTTATTTGGGCCAGACCTGGGACCTAATGCAAATAATAAAGTGGGCCTATGAATTAACTAATTCTCATGTCCACAACCCAGGACATAATTAATTAATTAATATTAATTCTTTTTCACCACATAATTAATATTGACCTACCCTTTTATTACCACGTTATGAGAACGTGTTGCATTTACTTGAAAATCCCCAGATTTAAGGTTACTAGACATTCATTAATTAATTGGAGCTTCTAACAAGCTTCCACAATTAATTAATCTCTTATTTTCCTGAGCAGTTCAAACCTTATCACTCGTGCTTGAACTTAATCAGCCTGCAGGACTTTAGCACGATGAACATTATTGAGCTCCTCAGGGAATGTGCCCATCCTATTACTCGGATATGGCAACCTAACTCCAGTCTCAGAGTGTAATACACGAACTGTTGTTACCCAAGATGCGAGTATACGAGCACGTTACTCAGGCTCTCCACCATGGCAAGTCAAAATAACGGTCAACCCGTGCATACCCCTAAAGCTTCGTTAAGATTTGGACTCAATCAAGATCGAGATCTTGTATTCTCTGATGTCAAACAGAGGAATATATCTCACTGTGGTCCAATCAATACGCAACCGCACGTACCAGCATATCAAGTGATCAAGATCGATCACTTCTTTCCGATTATGTTGCATCCTATACTGACATACTTATCCTCGATGATATCTCAACTATGATAATATTTATATCTCACTAGGTCAGGTGATCATACTGTCTTCTGCAATCTACGACATGTCGTATGATCGTCCTTATTGGTGAGATAAGAGGATACCCATGTAAGTTTGTTTAACAGATAGGAAATAAAGCTGAATGTACACTCATCGTAATAAATATTTTTTGTATACAAAACCCAACATGATGTTGATGTGGTGCCGGTTTCTAAAAGGAGTTTACAAACCTTCTTCCAATTCTATTCGAGAGTGAAGTCCAAAATATTAAGTCGAGTAAAGAGGCTAAGAGTTTCGTGTTCAAAAACATAGAAATAACTTACTTACGAGGTTGGTCTTGGCTTAGGTTCTTTCAAAAAAATTTGATTCTGCAACCAACAACCTATATTTGATACTCTTTCAGAGTATTTATATGTTTCTTCAAGCTTTTGTTAGCGCACTTCATCTTCTAGACGTTGTAAATACTTTTTTAAGTCTGCAGCTTTTCAGATCCTTTTCCAGAGATGTATATTCCTTGTAAGAATGATTCTTTTATTAGTTGTCATTGCCATCAGTTTTGGAGTAGCACTTTTAATCAATTTTGAAGCTCACTATGATGAATGCTTCACAATTGGCACTTTGTAAGTTCCACTGCCAATGTGTCTGCTTCTCCAAAGAATTGGTTAAGTCAGTTTTGGCTGATTTCTTTTGGAAAAGATCATTCATAACATATTGCAACTCCATTAACCTAAACAAGGTTACAAAAGTGGAATTATCCTAACTAGGTCTATATGAATTGACAGGCTTAGAAGATGATTCGACAAACCAAAACTAATAAGGAACTAACATTAATTCATAACATGTATCAATTAGGCTATTTAACTAGACTTGTATTCGTACGAAACTCCTCTTAAATCGTTAGCTGACAGTTGCTTCACAAACTTTTAGGTGATCCTTTTTCTAATTTCAATACTAGCTAGTCATTATAACCGTTGAGAGACAATAATGGACATTAATTATATTTGATCATTTCCCAGTTGATTCTTCGTGTTTTCAAGTATTCCGATGGTCAGGCCTAAACTATTACAACACTTAGAACATATTTCATATATTTTATGATCAGTTTTCACTAATCCATCTCGATACATTATTTAGTTGACCAATAGTTCTTGATAATCATCAAAATCACAAAGTTCCAACATTATCAAGTGTCACGTGACACACACATGATGATGAATTACTGCAATGTCAATATCACATGACATTGACATAACTTTTTTTAAAAAATATTTTTATTGTTTTATAATTAAACAAATAATGTATTTTTTTAAAAAAAATTATACTTTCAACTAATATTATGATGTTAAAGTACCAAATATTTATTTTAAATACTGTAAAATATATATTTCTTTTATATAAAATTGAAATATTATTAAAAATAAAAATAATAATTAAAAATAAAATACATAAATTGCTGGGTCGCAGGACACAACACACATAATAAGTAAGGTATGATCAAGGCTTAGCATTCAGTATCAGCATATAAATTTAGAAGGAAAAATATTCAAATCTATCCCAAACTTTGGGTGAATTCCCAAATCTATCACCAACATTCAAATATAATAATTTAAGGCCTAAACTTTCATTTTTTTTTCCTACCGGTCAAAGCTTAGTTGCCGAAAGTCTTAAATGAACATAAATATGCCATGTCATATACAATTTAATTTAAAATAAATACCATGTAGATTAAATAAATTCCACATAGATTATTTCTTAATTTTATAATTAGAGAATAAAGAAGAAATATATTGTCCTAAAACTTTATCTTCTTCCTCCATCTTTTTATGTCGTTCATTTTTGCTTTTCACATATAACAACTTCTAATAAATATTTAAAAAAATTAATTAAAAATCCAATATAGTTAAAGTATCAAAATTTTTAATTCACTATTAATTTATAAGAATATTTTATTGGATAATACTTATGATTTAAATTGTCTGGAATTTCAAAAAATAGAAATACGGAGTTGAAGACAAAGTTTTTGGGCAACATATTTCTTTTTTATTCTCTAATTATAAAATTAAGAAATAATTTATGTGGAATTTATTTAATCTACATGGTATTTATTTTAAATTAAATTGTATATGACATGACATATTTATGTCCACTTAAGATTTCCGGCAACTAAATTTTGGCCGGTGGGGAAAAAAATTAAAGTTTAAGTCTTAAATTGTTATATTCGAAAGTTGGGGACATATTTGGGAATTCACCCAAAGTTTGGGATAGATTTGAATATTTTCCAAATTTAGAAACATACATATGAAATTGTATGTATCCTCCTTTGTGCAAGTGCACGCACCAAGTAATATAAAGTGTACTACTCCAAAATATCTGCTACACAGGGAGATGGTGTTGAGTATAAGTTGGTCTTTCAATTAGCAAAAGTGTATAAACTCACGTGAAACACAAAAAAAGTAAGCAACATAAAATAAATTCAGCCCCAACATAAATGTAAATAACATAAACTTACACAATCACGGAAGAAGAAAAAAAACAGAGTAAACTATCACTATAACGCGTAATAAACAGATATGTAAAGATGCTTAGGTTGCCTATCCTCCTATGCTGATGGGAATAAAGCTATCGCATGAATGTAGATCTAGACTAGCACTGTCAACCCCAACATTATTAAGCTCATATCTTGATCCAACTTAATCTTGATCCAACTTAAAATGACAATAATAAATCACCATTGTATATGTTTATACCAAAAGCAACGCATTCGAGTCCTGTTCCAGCACGGGTTGCTAGACAGACACTCGCTTCAGCATATGTCTATGTTGTTGCTCATGCTCGGGTCCAAGTCTATCTCCAAATTGAGTCTCTCAAGTCCGACTTAGAACAAATCCACACTTCATCTCTCGATCTCAGCGTAAGTTAAATGAGCTCACTCGACAAACACCAAAGCAAATCAACATTCAATAGAAAGATAAAATACAGTACAACATGAGACTTAAGAGCACCTAAGCTAAAGTGTTTGGCTCATAATAAAAGAGATAAGAACATCGACAAAAGATCATACTTAGAATAGGTTAATACAATTAATAAAATGATGCTTAGGTCGTTTATCCTCTTATACTAAGGTTAAAGATACTATCACATGGAAGTAAGTTTAGTTCAGCATTGTCAATCCCAAAGTTAGTAAGCAGATCTATCGATCCTACTTAAAATAACAAGACTCAAAACCACTTGCACATGTCATGCCAAGTAGCCAAGCGTCGCGTTCCAGAATAGCATGGACTGCCTGACAGGCCCTCGCTTCAGCATATGTCTATGTTGTCGTTTGCACTCTCCGAATCTATCACCAAATCGGCTCTCTCAAGCCCGGTTTGGAACACACTCACACTATATTGGTTAAACACAATATAAGCACAACCAAATCACTCAGTCAGAAACTAAACCAACAAACAATCCATAAAATAAATAAGCATATGTACAACATAGGAGTCCAGAACAACCTCAGCTAATAAGTTTAATTAATAAAAAAGATAAAACAAACAGCAACATAGAAACTTTTAAATCCAACACCCTATTGTTCAAGATCCAATAAAAAAGAAAAATTGTTGCTCGATCCTCTGTAGAACTCAGCTGCCGATGTTGTAGCCAGCTTGCTGTACAACATTTGTCGATGTCTGAAATCGGGCAGGCTACTTTCCTCTCCTCTAAAGCATCCCCCCCCCCCCCCTCTCTCTATCTCTCAACTATGGTTGCAATTTTGATGAATGATTTTTTATACTTAAAACTCTCCACACCCTTTTATACTTTGGATCATCTTAGGCCTTAGGCCTACTTTTCATCCCTTTTTCGTGGCATGCTGACTCCTCTGCACGCGTATTGCTGCATCACCCTGCCATAGCAGCTACAGTGCTACACTTCAGCACCCCCTTCTTTCAGGTATTAATAACAGTGCAATTCTCTTTTCAAGCTGATTCGTTATTGACTTTTCAACGACTGACTAATATGTTGGTTCCCTCAGCGTGTTGGCGGTCATCTATCAACGTGGGACTTATGCCACCTCTGACTTTCAACGGCAGGGGCGGATGTATTCATGTACTTGGGGTATATAGTTGTACCCCCAAAAATATTTTTTTCTTTTATTAAATATATATTTTTACTATTATTTATATATATTTTACATATTATTTATATATAATTTTATATTATGTGCCCCCAATTTTTTTTATTTATACATTGTACCCCTAATTCTAAATTTCTAAATCCGCCCCTATCAATGGCGGAGTCAGCACAACGCGCATCACTTATGGTCCATGTCAGCTTCCTCTGAGTTGACTCACCAGATCATAGCATCATCTTTGCACAACATATCCTTCAGAATGGAAATGTTGTACCTACATCAAATTTTACAGCACAAAAATACAAAATGCACATGACTACTTCTCTCACATTATTAAAACACACACAACAAGATACTAAAACAATAAAATGTGACTATAAAAGCAAGCATTAACCTCTCAAAACATAAGAAATTTGATAAGAATATAACTCATTTTCACAAATTATCAATTATCAAATTAGAACATAAATATTATTTTAAAAAAAAATATATGAATGTGACGTAATATTGACAAGATAATAAATCAGGACAATATGCAACCGTTTGAAACTTTGAATCAGTAATGGAGACAAATATCTATAGTGATGTGCACGGTCCGGTTTGGCCGATTTAAGGGGCAAAGTACGGACCAAATCAATAGGTACGGTTTGAAATTTTCACAAACCAAACCAACTAAATAATTATCTCAAATCAAACTGGCTAAACCATATTAAAACGGTTTGGTTCGGCTGGTTTAAACGGTTTGAAGATTATTCAACTAATAATATTGCAAAAAATGAAACTTGTATATCAATTTTATTATTAGAAATTAATGAAAGAATGATACACAAAATAAAACTAATATAAATATGTCTCGCTTGTCATTAATTATAAATATGATATATGAAATAAATAAATAATATTATGGTTGCAAGAAATGATTAAATATAAGTTGATTTATAGGGTTACAATTCGAAAGAATATAAGCATCGGATATATATATCAATATAATTCATATTTTATCTTTCTTTCAAATAATATTTTATTATCATTATTATATTTAAAATTATATTATTTATACGGCCGGTTTCATCCTTCAAACCGCCGGCCAAACCAAATCATCCGGTTTAAGGTTTTTCAAACCAACCCGGCCAATCATTTTTCTCAAACCAACCAAACTGACCAAATTAATTTAGTTTGGCCGGTTTTGGCCAAACCGTGCACACCCTTAAATATCTATAATAAAAATAAATTATATCATATACTCCCTCCGTCCCAAGTAAATTGTCCACATTTCCTTTTTCGTCTGTCCCACAATATTAATCAACATTCCTAAAATAGCAAACTCTCCACACTCATCAATAAAATATTCATCACACTAACACCCACT
This sequence comes from Plectranthus barbatus, assembly GCA_026898455.1. Classification (NCBI taxonomy): domain Eukaryota; kingdom Viridiplantae; phylum Streptophyta; class Magnoliopsida; order Lamiales; family Lamiaceae; genus Plectranthus; species Plectranthus barbatus. The sequence continues at coordinate 151,220 of JAPKLW010001153.1, read as the reverse complement.
ACCACTCGCATGTATTGGTCATCGTGCCCGATCAAATGTGGACAATTTGATCGGGACGGAGGGAGTAATTTCTAAGTTATTAAATATTTGGATGGGGTTTGGAGATTTGAGCGGAAGCCCATATAAGCATATTAGGCCCAGAAATGCATCTAAGAATCTACTTGTGAGGTTTTAGGAGGGTTTAATGCCGGCTCTGCTTTCTCTTATTTTGCTTCTAAAAAAATCTCATAATTCAATCATATTTGATTTGATATTCATAATTGATAGTTGATGTAGCATTCCCCCAACAATTTATAGTAATTGATTAATCTCAATTCCTTCTGCTGCGTCTGCTGAAATTTTAGTTTTATGTTCCACCGCTTTTCCTGTTTCCTGTTGCCCTCATTTATTCTTGCCGCAATTTGATGCGTGGCAGCAAAACCCCTATTGCTCCCGGCATCAACACTGACAATTCAAGAATTCCATTTCGTAGTCCAGCATTCGTTGTCGGCGCTCACAAAACTCCCACAGTTATGTGGAGAAATGTTGCCAAACAAATCAGTTCAAGAGGCCCGTCGAAGTGTTGCCGCAATTCGTCACTCTCTGTCGCTCGCAGCATTCTGGGTTCCGGCCAAGATTCATTTTTTTCCGAAACACTTAAGTTTAGACGTCTCTCTGAGCTTTATTCATGCTCCGCCGTTGGTTTTCCGGTGGGGTGCTTGCGAGGGAAGTGTGAAATCGACGGCCCGGATGAGTTCCGGTCACATTCTGGGAGGAATCAAGTGAATTATGATAGGTTGGGGTGTAGAAGCTATGCTAGTGTAGCGGAGGCGGTGGAATTGGCAACTTCTCACACGGATGTAGAGGAGGATAATAGTAATGCTAATACTAATACTAGTAGTATTGATGCGTCTGTTCCTGATGAGGTTCTAGAATTGTTGAGAGTGATGAGGAATGAGGAGAGGAAAGAGGATATGAGACAGTATACGAGGAAGTGGAGACGCCAAAGAAATATTAAAATGGGGAATGTTAAATACTATGCACTAAGGAAAAGGCAAGTGAAGATAGAAACTGAGGCATGGCAGCAGGCGGCAAAAGAGTACTCGGAGCTTTTGAATGACATGTGTGAGCAGAAGTTGGCTCCAAATCTGCCTTATATGAAGTCTCTGTTTTTGGGCTGGTTTGAGCCTTTGAGGGATAAGATTGCTGAAGAGCAGGACCTCATTAGGGCAGGGAAGAGTAAAGCGACCTATGCTAAATACTTTATTCTCTTGCCCGCGGATATGATGGCTGTTATTACAATGCATAAACTCCTGGGGTTGCTGATGTGTGGCGGAGAGCATGGATCTGCAAGAGTGGTTCAGGCTGCTTGCATTATAGGCGACGCAATTGAACAGGAGGTTGGTCAGCAGGGACTCTACTCATCTATGATCTATTGATGTAGTCAACTTATACAAGTATGACATGCATCTTTTAGTTATTGAAGAAATAAAATAAAATAAAAATGTTGCTTTCAAGTGATAAAAAACTGATTCTGTGTTTTTCCCTTGAATATCCATTGCAAATCATCAAGTAAACATCGCAGATCTTGCTGAATTTGCTTCTGGTGTCATGTCATACTCGTTAATAGGTTCGTGATAACTAAAGGTCCTGATGGAATTACCTATTAAAAAATTATTTAAAAAGAAAGAAAAACAACGGAAAGATGCTGAAGTCCTTGTGATTGGAGTTTGCAATTGTTTGCTATGCTAGACTAACCACTGAAAGTTAGATTGGAACAGGATTTGTCTGCTCCTTTTATATTTTAAAAAAAGTAATAAGTTATGAGTTCTGAATAATGTTGACAAGCTAGTTGAAGAAAAAAACTTGAACTTCTTTTGTTTTTTATAAATACAACTGATAGTGTGAAGCTGTAGCAATGCCTTTGTTCTGCTTTTCTACAATATTGGAGTTAAAAATACTATTTTTATGATTTTATATCCTTGAAATAGCTCTATTTATTTGCCTTGCCATTGTCAATAGATGACTTGAAGTGATTTTATGCTTCTAGTTTATTTTTCGTTCTGGATTTGTTTATGTTCATTTGCATTATTAAATTTGGTACTCCCTCCGTCCCATTATATTAGTCCCATATTCCTTTTTGGTCCGTCCCATTTATTAGTCCCATTTCCTAAAAAGGCAACCTTTTTCCCACTCATCAATAAAATATTAATTATTCTACACTAATGCACATTGGTTTTTGTGCACACTCCTCCGTCCCTAATATAATGGGACGGAGGGAGTATATTATTTTAGTGTTTCGAAAACTTAACCAACTCAATCATGTATGCAATTTATTTGTTATCGTTCCACTATCATATTTGTTTCTCTGATCTTACTCAGTTATGGTTTCTTTTAGATTGACTGATCCTACTCTGCTATCCAGGACTGATTGTTAAATATGTTTCAATGATATTCTTAACCAACCTATATTGCATATTTGCATTATATATGCCCTTTGAATACAACTTTTAAAGATAAATATTGTTATTTGAATTTAAAATGTATTCCAAGACCAAAGTTTTTGCACACATATAGCTGATGGGTTTTGTGGTGAAACTAATTTCATTTAATTTCTGCTTCGTCGCACTCAAGGTAATGCACAATAGGACTGACACTTAACAATTTCATGATGGAAAGGTGAGGATACACTATTTCCTTGAGAAAACTAAGAAGAAAAAGGCTGAGAAAGATGCAGTAGATGGATCTGATGCAAATTCTAAAGAACAAGGAAAAATGCGAACAAAAGTCACGACTTTGATAAAAAAGCAAAAACTTCGTGCTGTGAGACAAATTGTGAATAGACAAATTGAATCTCAGCCATGGGGCCAGGATGCTAGAGCAAAGGTTTGAATTAATTTTTTCGTAATTGCATCAAGGTTGCAGCTATTGATATCTATATTCTTTCTAATTTCAGGTTGGAAGCCATCTTATTGAATTGATTCTCCAGGCAGCCTATATACAACCTCCAGCTAATCAATTAGCAGAGGGCCCTCCTGATATTCGACCTGCATTTCTACACACTTTTAGAACTGTATCAAAAGAAAATAAGTAAGAAATACAGCACCTCCATTTTGACCTCCTATTTCACTTTCAATTCTGGATGGTTTTCACTAGTTTCTCTTTTAACAGGAAATGTAGCCGAAGATATGGTGTTATTGTATGTGATCCGCTTATTCGTGAAGGCCTTGAAAGAACAGTATGCTTTATTATTTTTCTCCCTGTGCTTTTCTCAAAGTAACATATAGGGTAAAGTAGGTCTAAAAGAGTAGGAATGCTTCTCATGAATAAGGTCGATACATTGTTTTAGAGATCAGAGAGCTATGTAGTTGGTCATGGACAATTGTTAAAGCTTGAAAAGTTGTAAAACTCTATGTTGACCACCATGGTGTAGATAAAACTCTTTGAGGTTACTTGCAGGCAAAGCACATGGTCGTCCCATATATGCCAATGCTAGTTCGTCCAGCCAGGTGGACAAGGTATGATAACTCAGTTGTTCCTTGCCCCATCCAAATTTCTGAATACTGTCATGTTACTTTTCTTCCTTCAATTGCTCATGAATGATCTCCTTTGATTGATTAATATGATAAGTTTCTAATATATGTATTTTCTTTGAATTAGACAATGACTTTTTTTGTGTTCTACTTTTGGGTTTTCTTTTTTTCTCCTCTCTTTCTCTCTCTCTCTTTTGGTGCTGAACTGGATTTGGTATAGATATGATTCATAGGTGTTGGAACTCGATCAAACCCGGAACCAAAAATGGTATGATTATTAGTTTGTCTCATATGTATTGCATTCCAGCCATATCGTGTACTGGTGCAAACATATCAAATAACTCTATGTTGGTTGACCTCTAGACCGGGGAGGACTCATTTCTGAAGAGATATTGCCCATTATGAAATCAAGTTCTATCCTGCATACAATATTTGTCTTCGCCCGTAATTATTCAGTCAAACTGTCAAACTGAGACAAATAAGACTTTCAGTTAGCCTAAACTTTAAACCGGAAATCAATCTGTATTTGACACAGTTCAGTTCAGTTCTAGCTGAATTTGTCTTTCAGTTTTTCATGGTTTATCTTTATGGGTGGTAGGGGGAGATAAAGCAGTTTATCATAGTCGAAACTTGGCAAAAAAAAAAAAAAAAACACGGTGCTGTCCCACGCTTTTCTGAATTCTCCCCCGAGAAATCAGCCCATAATGGAAGCTTCACCAATGCAGAGATATGCTGGGCGGCATAGCCGATTGTCCTCGAAAGAGGATTGGCCTCGCAAGAGGAGAGTCGAGTTTGAGTCTGTTATTTGAATATTACGTTCTTCATAATTAATTGAAGTGATTCCATCTTTCGGTTCTATCAGAGAACGAAACAAAAAGCAAATAATCTACTTACGAAAGAAGTCTCATCCAAAATTGTTCTCGCCCAAAATATGTGGCAGTTTTACTTACAAACATTAATTAATTAATAGAATTGAAACATTATAGCAAATCCAAGAAATCTTGGCCAACACAATTACATTCACATTGAAACTTCATTTAATTAAGAATTATAACATAACCATTTCATAGTTGGAAATTTAAATTTTAGACGTGCAAAACTAGAAGACCATCCAGTACTGTTAGACCACGCTAAATTTAGGAAAAAAAACCACCCATTACCATTAGACCACGCTCAAAACTAAAACACCATCAATTCCTTATAACACATTCAAATATTTAGTTGAATATTTGTCTGAAAATTGTATCACACCCACTATGGAAAAACTGTATGTGTCCAACCATTATATGATTTGTACTTAAATAAAATAAGTATTACAAACCATTATATTTCTTTCATTTTTTGTTTCAAAATAAGCCATCTCTTGACTTTGTGTAATGCATCACATTGTACTTGTAGATTGCAACGTTAAGTTATGGATTGTCAAAACATGAAATTGTGGTAAAAGATAATTATTCATATCTATTTCTTTTGTATAAATTTTGTTTCAATCACCACTACATGAGTGTATATATATTATATTATGGTTAGCAGGGCGGCATTGACATCCCAATCAGAGCTTATATTCTATGCCTGGTAACCTTTTTGGTATGATGATATGAAGCAGAATTTTGAAGTTGCCTCAAAAGGGGACTCGTCGGTGGAACGGGCATGAGCCTACTTTCGTGGGCGTTGCTTAATTTGCATTATTTAGTTATTTTAATTAAGTTGGTTATTTTAGGATAAGTTATTTTAATTCCTAGTTTGATTTGATTTAGTTGAGTTATTTTAGGATAAGTTATTTATTTCCTAGTTTGATTTGATTTGATTTCGTTTAGGAAAGTATCTTTAAGATATTTTTGAGATATTGTTTTGGGGTATTTAAATCCCCATTAGGATTAACTATTCGTTAAGCAATAAAATTATTATTTTGGGAGCGTTTATTCGCTTGGGCACGTCTTGTACGTGATTTGGGTTCTGCTTCTATCAATTGGTCCGACCTGCCGGATCCCGTTCCGCCGGAATGTCGATCAGGTTAGAATTCGACCAAGAGACGAGGGAGAAATTGGTAGAGATTGCGGTTAAACTCGCCACCCTATCTGCTTCGATTCTTTAATCGCAGCATAAGGGTTTCGCAACACGAGGGACAACAACTACCAGGGAGTCTGCAGCGGTGGATGCGCGTGCTGGAGGCACAGTTGGTGCGCCAGGCAGAGCAGCGGTGAGCGCAGGCAGGAGGGGCGCTGCAAATGCTGGAGACGCAATGGGCGTGGCTGGCCTGGCGTGGATGGTGCGCCTCGCAGTAGGGCGATGAAGGTGAAGCAGTCGTCGGGTGCGGGCAGCGCGGGTGGAGGGCGCGCTCAGCGTGGGAGGCTGCAAGCACGTGGAGGGCATGCTGGGCAAGGGCGACGGCGGGCGTGCGGGTGGCGCAGCAGCGATGGATGCTGGCTGTTTGCGCATGAGTCGCGCAGACTAGGGCATGGGCAGCCCAGCAACGACAGGAGTTGGCGGCATAGGCGTGGGCCGTGCAAATCTGGGCGCGGGCGGCGCGGATCTGGGCATGGACGGCGCAGGTGGCACGGATCTGAGACCAGTAGGGAAGACTTGGGCTCCGGACAGCAGCGCAATGGCAGAGGCGTGATGAGGGCACGAATGTATAGGCAGGAGTCTCGACGACTGGGCACAGCTGGGGGTGAGTCGGCAGGCAGCGATGGGAATGAAGAAGAAGAAGAAAGGCGCGCAACGAAGAAGAGGTGCAACAAAGAAGATGAAGAAGGGCAAGAGGGGAACAATCAAGAGGGAGGGAGGCGCAACAAGGGCAGCTTTCAGCGTGGAGGATCCTATGGGATGGATTGCTTGCTTGGAGCAGCAATTTGAATTACATGCTACTCCACCCGAGAAGGTGGCAGCCGCGGTGGTGGCAATGGGGAGGGTTGCTTTGTATTGGATGACATGGCTGCGAGTGAGGAAACCAACAATACTGTGGAAAGAGTTTCACAATTCGTTTCATTTTTCGGACTTCAACCTTGAGGACAAGGTTGTTTTGAAGGAGGATGGAATTGATATGAAGCAGAATTTTGAAGTTGCCTCAAAAGGGGACTCGTCGGTGGAACGGGCATGAGCCTACTTTCGTGGGCGTTGCTTAATTTGCATTATTTAGTTATTTTAATTAAGTTGGTTATTTTAGGTTAAGTTATTTTAATTCCTAGTTTGATTTGATTTAGTTGAGTTATTTTAGGATAAGTTATTTATTTCCTAGTTTGATTTGATTTGATTTCGTTTAGGAAAGTATATTTAAGATATTTTTGAGATATTGTTTTGGGTATTTAAATCCCCATTAGGATTAACTATTCGGTAAGCAATAAAATTGTTATTTTGGGAGCGTTTATTCGCTTGGGCACGTCTTGTACGTGATTTGGGTTCTGCTTCTATCATATGACTTGTCTCCATCAGAGTAGTATATTAAGTATAAAAAACGGTGGTCTGGGTGAAGATACCTGCCATATTGTCACTTTATAGTCTCATTCCTTAATAAATGCCCAAACTCAAGTAGTAGTGCCCTGAACATGAAGCCTAAACTTGGCCAACAGTCTAACGTAAGAAAATTTCTGAATGTCCAACACAGTTTGGTGAATCATTTGTTTGCTTTTCAATATTCCTTTGCAGTTTGGATATTTTAGGACCAAACAATTCCTACTTCTCATTACCCCTGGTCATGAGTTTTCTTAAGGTATGACAAAGGTGCATATTTATATTTGCCTTCATATGTGATGCGCACCCATGGAGCACGTCAGCAGCGTGAAACAGTTAAGAGAACTCCAAGGGAACAATTGAAACCGATTTTTGAGGTCAGGGTTTTCTGGATTCCTGACTGTGCTGACGGGAGAGTAGAAGGATTATTGGTGTTTTGCATTAAGATTTTCTCTGTTGTTCTCAGGCATTGGATACTCTTGGAAGCACCAAATGGAGAGTGAATAAGGGAGTTCTCAATGTTATCAATAAAATATGGGAGACTGGAGGTCGTCTTGGAGACTTAGTTGACCGCAGTGATGTATGTTAATTTAAATATTGTTTCCCCCTGAATACATGTTTGAAATTTTGGCATCATTTGTTATGAACAACTTTATTTCAGTCTGTTCTTTGTGAAAATAGTTGTTCTATGTTTTCTGTTTTTTTTAAGATCTCTCTGCCAGAGGAGCCCGATACTGAGGATGAAAATTTAATTAAGAAGTGGAAATGGAAAGTTAAATCTATTAAGAAAGAAAACAGTGAGAGGCATTCACTGCGTTGTGACACAGAGCTTAAACTTGCCGTAAGATTTATATATGTATCCTTATATTATCTCTGCTGCTTGTTTGGCTGAAGACATCTGACAATTTCTTGATATTGGTCAGGTTGCACGAAAACTGATAGATGAAGAAGGTTTCTTCTACCCACACAACGTCGATTTCCGTGGCCGTGCATACCCCATGCACCCACACTTGAACCATTTGGGTTCTGATATTTGTAGGGGAATCCTAGAGTTTTCAGAGGGTCGACCTCTTGGAAAGTCAGGCTTGAGATGGCTTAAGATACACTTGGCAAATTTATATGCCAATGGTGTGGACAAATTGTCTCATGATGGTCGACTAGCTTTTACTGAGAGCCACTTGGATGATATATTTGATTGTGCAGATAGACCACTTGAAGGAAATCGCTGGTGGTTAAATGCCGAAGATCCTTTTCAATTTTTGGCGGCATGTATTAATCTTACTGAGGCCCTTAGAAGTCGTTCGCCAGAGTCAACAATATCACATATTCCAGTACACCAAGTACTGATTCCATAGCATGCAATTTTTCTAAATCTTCAGTATATCATATATATTACTATTAAGTTGAAGTATAAATCTATACTGTGGTCGAAATTTTCATTTCCATATATTTTTTGTGTATAGCATATATTTTAAATGTAAGATCCCTACTATTGCGTGCGTTTACTTGAATATTTCAAAGAAAATAACCTCTCTGTTGCCAGATCTCTAGAAGATTACTATGGATTGGACTATAGTATTTTAGTGGACTTTTGTCATGTCCGTTGATAGAATTAGGACCTGATCGATTTATATTTTTTAGTAATTTTACCGCCTCTTCTGATCTTCGTTTTAATTTGTGTTTCATATAGGATGGTTCCTGCAATGGTTTACAGCATTATGCGGCCCTTGGAAGGGATAAGGTGGGTTTCTTTCTTGATTTTCTCTGTGATCAGGCATCAGCTCCTTAACTGTAAATACTGGTTTCTAGGTACGAAATTCAGTTCCTGATTCGTATTGCATATTGAAATTGGAGCTTTAAGACTTAGTAGGTGAAATATCTTGAATTAAACCATTAAACATTGTGACTGTTTAGATATTCATTTTGACGATTAATATGCTGTTAATATTCTCATTAGTTGTCACTGTGAGAAAGTGAACAGATTAATAATGAATATCTACATACCCGGTAATCAGAAGCATATCAGTTGAATTATGAATTTATATATATTGTATGTTTGCTTCATCTTTCACATGAAAGCTCTCATATTCTTGTTTTTCCCCTTCCTTAAACCACATTTTGTGGGGTTGGGTTTTAATGATGATGATGATTCTCTATGCATTTGTGCTAAAACTGAACTGATCTTGCCATTAATATGAAGTCAGATAGGAGCTGCTGCTGTTAATTTGGTTGCTGGAGAAAAGCCCGCTGATGTTTACTCTGGAATAGCTGCCAGGTAGCCACTGCTTTTCTCATATTAAACCTTTTTTCCTGTTGATAGGTGATTCTAGCTGATCATGTCTAAGAGCATCTTTCATTGTTGCCTCTATTTATATGAGAGAGGGGTGTGTGTGTGTGTGTTGTTGTTGGGGTGGGGGGGGGGGGAGAGGAACGGGTGGGGGGAGATTAATTTGATGCATAACTGCTGGCAATACTCAGATCATTACTTTGATATGCTTATGCTCCTCTGAAAGAGATCTGAACTTGACCTCTTCATTACTAATAAAAGCTTGGGGTTTAACTCTTATCATGTTTCTTGTCACATTTGCATGAAGAACTGGGATGTTTTCATGCAGGGTCCTTGATATCATGAAGGAAGATGCACAGAAGGATCCTGCTGTATATCCTGAGGCGTTGCATGCAAGACGATTGATCAATCAGGTTCATGCCATAGTTTTAAGCTTTTCGCTTTACTGTGTGGAACATGTGTTATTTCTATGCCTTTGTTTTATTGATCTTGGCAAGGAAATTAATCAGTAAAATTATTCAATAATTCAACTAGATACTTTGTTGGCATGTACACAGATTCTTGATAAATACGTTCCGGAGGCTTTATTGTGGCTGATCTTCCACCCAACAAAAAAAAAAGCACCCACCCACTCCCAACATTGTCTCCTTTAAACATTTGAATGATTTTCAGGTGGACAGGAAGCTGGTGAAGCAGACTGTGATGACATCAGTGTATGGTGTAACTTATATTGGTGCCCGAGATCAAATTAAGAGACGATTAAAGGAACGTGAGGCCATTGATGATGATGCAGAAATCTTTGGTGCAGCTTGTTATGCAGCAAAAGTATGTCTTGACTTTGCTTATGCTACTTTGGTGTGTAGTAAATGGACAGTGCTTATGCCTGTGAACTATATTTATCATTTGTACATGCACGTATATCTACATTTTCATATTATCTGCAGTTTCAAGAATGGGGCACTATTAAATAGATAATTGTTTTGGTTGGTGTGGATGTGCAACTTAAAACCGAAAAGTTTATCTACTTCATGACATTTAACTTTTGTGTTTTGGTGCTGGGTAGGTTACATTAACTGCATTAGGGCAAATGTTTGAAGCTGCTAGGGACATCATGACCTGGCTCGGAGAATGTGCAAAGGTGGGTGCTTATTTTACATGAGAATTCTGTATATGCTCTCTCTTTTTTAGAGAAAAAAAAAATTCATCCAAGGTTTCTTGTCCACCATTATGGATAGTGATGAATGGAAGTTAAGAAGAATTTAATAGAAACTTAGATGATGCTTCTCTCTCTTTTAACTCATATCACGCGCATGACTGATCATAGAATCCTGTTATTTTCACTTTTATCATGTTATTTTCATTCAGTTCCTGAAATTACTAGTTGATTTGATCTGGGTTTATATTCAAACTAAATGCTCTTTCTTTCCAATTGCTAACGAAAAATGAAGGCAGTATTGTTCTGACTCTGCTGGCGTTTATCTTTCACTCAACAAAACCGGGATTGTTCCTGATTGTAATGATTTAACAATTTTCATGAGTTGAAGACGAATCTGCATAATTCTGCACAAATTTTTCCTTTCTGCTGCTTTCTCTTACTTAACTACAACAGCAGTAGTCCTAAATCAAATTGTTTCTTCATTTGTTTGTGTTTATCTGCAATGGATTTTACAGAGATTTGTCAGCTAGTTCTAACTTTTCATGAATAAGTACAATGCCTATCTGATTTATGAGAGTTAAATCTGTATATCACGAATGAAATACTTTATCGAATCTCATTTGTTTTCAAGTGCAAGATTACCTTCCATATACCATGAAGCATTATTGGTTTCAACAATATAATTTGCTGCAGATGATACTTAGATATATGAAAAAAGGAATGCATTTACAGTATCCTGCTGCAATAAAGCTCAACTACATCATCTCGATACAATATTTCACATTTTAAACTTCTATTGTACAGATTATTGCATCAGAAAATGAAGCCGTTCGATGGACAACTCCACTTGGACTCCCCGTGGTTCAACCTTACCATAAAGTAGGAAGACATCTTGTGAGTGTTGGAACCTAAATATTTACACTTTCTGTGTATAGTTTTCAGAGTCAAAGCAGCTAGACTATTTTTTGATCATTTTTTTATTATTGCAGATTAAAACTTCTCTACAGGCTCTGAGTCTCCAGCGTGACTCGGAGAAGGTTAGCCTGCCAACCTTTATTCCTTTGTTTTCTCCGTCTATCTATCATTGAAATTACCTTTTGGCATTTCTAGTCTTGAGTATATGATAGGAATACCTAAAGGAAAGTGCTTTCTGTTGAGACAACGAAAGGCGTCCGGCTTACTTACGTGTTACCTTTAAAATCATCGGTCTATTGCCTTGAGCTGAAAAAGTTCGAACTGCTCATCTTCTGCAGGTGATGGTGAAGAGGCAAAGAACAGCTTTTCCGCCAAACTTTGTTCATTCCCTCGATGGATCGCACATGATGATGACTGCTATCGCATGCAGGAAAGCAGGATTGAATTTCGCAGGTGTTTATCTTCAGGCAAACACTAGTGTGGTCTTATTTTTGTGAGACGGATCTAATCACCCGATTCTCATCTTTCATACTACGAGAATCGATCTATTCACAGTAAAAATGATCAATTTGCAGTGAAAATTGATCGATTGTTATCCAAACAATCGATTGATTTTTACGAAGAAATAGAAATCGACTGATTTTTGTATTTTTACAGCGAGAATCAGCCGGTTTTCATTCGTCTCATTTGAGAGTCAGTCTCTCATGACTAAAACCTCCCAAACTGAATTCCCGACCTTAGGCTTAGTAGTTTGCGGTTCTATTGCAGGTGTTCATGATTCGTATTGGACGCATGGATGTGATGTTGATGAGATGAACAGGATTTTGAGAGAGAAATTCGTTGAACTATATGAAACACCAATTCTTGAGAATGTAAGGAACTCATCAAACTAGGGGCAAAACTATTTTTTCTTACCAAATCATTATACCTTGGTGTAACACTTGTTTCCTGTCTGAACAGCTGCTGGAAAGCTTCCAACAGTCCTTCCCTTCACTGTCTTTCCCTCCATTGCCTGACCGGGGGGACTTTGATCTTAAACAAGTGTTGGAGTCTCCCTACTTCTTCAACTAACATCATTCTTCTACCATGGATGATAACCGAGGAATCGACGACAACGGTCACGGCAGCTCTGTTTATCCTTGGTCTGCATATTCTTGTTGTACAGTTTTCCAGAGAGATTTACACAGCAATGTGGCGGCACAAGGGCTGAGAGAAGAGAAAAGCTTCTCAACTGTGACTGGTATTGCAAATCCATAATCTTTTTATTGGAGGAATGGATACCTGTAAATTGTATAAAGGTGCACTAATTGTTACCAAATGGTGAGATTTTGAGGAATGCTTTTGTATATATATATATATATATATATATATATTAATCTCTTTAGATTTAACCTCATAATGTTGCAACATTTTGACTGTGAATTAAAATTACTTTCTTACACAAGGAATGTAGGAATGTGTTTGGTTCATAAATCTTGAATTCTTGAAACTTTTCTTTTGAAAAAAAAAAATCCCTGAAGTTTGTACAATTTTGCAAAGATAGTACAAAATTGTGATTTAATTCATAACGTTTGTCTATTTTTGTTATTTAACTCCTAATGTTGCAATTTACAATTTAATTATTAGCGTGTATCCATTTTTCAATTTATTCTCATTATAAAAACTTGAATTTTATATTTTTCAGCATATACAAAGTTGCACAGTAATTCCTAAATGTTTGCCCTTTTTATAAAATTAAATTCCTAAGGGAGGTCTTTTGTTAAAAAATTAACCTTACATTTACAAAATCTCATTTTGATTCCAAAAGATTGTTCATTTATTTAATTTCTATTTTTGGTTATTTAACTCATAAATAGCATTATTTAAAGATTTAGTTAACCAGCATTCAAAACAATATCATATCAATCTTTTTTACTTCAATTTTCATCTCAAAATCAATGTGAAGATACACACCGTGTATTACAATGAAGATCTAATCTGTGGAGTGAAACAAATAAAATAAGTAGAGGTTTTATTTCAATGTTGGTGAAACCTGGTAAACAGCCTGCATCTTTGCTTCCAACAGGGAAACATATTTGTCAAGCATAGAAACTACAGTTTCGAACTCTGTAACATGATCTTCTATGGCATCAAGCCGCTGAACGTAGTCGTCGAACGTCCGGCTTTTCGACTTCAGCTGCTCCACAAAAACTCTCAAGCCTGAAGCCACATCACCAAACCCTTTGTACTCTTCTGCAACCCTCACATTCATCTTCTCCAAAAGCTCTAGCACATTGTTTGTCCCCTAAAACATCAGTCAAAATAAGATGATGTACATGCAAGAACCAGATAACAGTAACAGTTTTAAGTATTCTTGGCCAGAATCCATAGATGGAAGATAGAAAGCAAGTTGATCAGTTTATTATAATTCAGCTGTATTTTTCAGATAAATCAATCAGGGCAAAAGAAAGAAGACAACTATTGGATAGTTGTCTACTTGGTTAATGCTCAATTCTACCAGCAACATATTGTCATTAAGTTACAAAAGAAACGAAAGAACCAAAGATACGCAGCTAAGTAAGTAACGGGTAGAGTTCCTGCACAAAATGTCTCATTCAAATTTGATTGCGTAGTTCGATTTGAAAAGCTCCCATTCAAGTACCACATTAATTTGATACTTGGCCAAATTCACACCAGCAGTCTAGAGTTGTTGCTTGACCTCATTAATTTCCATTCTGTGAAATCTATAACCAAAGTAATGTCTATTACCTGGAGTTCGCCTTTGATCATGTCCGAGACATTGGTGAAAAGATCATTTAGAGATGCGGACAGTTGATCTTGTTCTGTATGGTTTCCAGAAGCCATTATGAAACAGATTCAAAGCCAATTTGCCAGTGTTCAGAACTCACCGGTTTGCTCAAAGCTGTCTGTTAGTTCAATGTATTAAGTTTCATCCTTCCACAGAATCTCATTCAATACATTATTTAACATTGAAGAACACACAAAAGGTAAGCGAATAACACTGAACAAGAAAGAAAGAAACGACTACAGAAAATACAAGTGATGTCAGCTTTGGACCAGAAAAATAACACTAAAAATGAAGCAAGACTACATCTGAAATCATTAATTTAATCTCAATAAGTTACCATGAAATCAAATATTGTGTGAGAATATTTATTTTTTTTCCATAGAAAAACAGTAGGAACTCCCAATTTAGCAGAAACTATTAAACAAACTATCATCAATATCTAATAGTAACACTTCCAGACATCATAAATACATGGAAATTAATATTTCTCCATTATTAGACAATAAAACACTTAGGAGATTTACTGTTAAACAACACATGATTTTTTACAAGTAAAACAAATAATTAATAATTTAAAGCCAGTTAGCTGAGATGAAATATGCAGCTTCGAAAATATTCAATTATTGACATTTTATGAACAAAACACAGAATATGGTATTTTCAGCAAACAAAGATTTGAAGGCTGTAAGATAATATTTATGAAAACGATAGATACTGAACAATAAAAACGTAACCTAACCTAAAACCCACGAGAAATCATCAATTTTTCAAATCAAAGAACATTAGCAACATACTCCAATATCATAATCTCATAACTCATATGTAAGTCTCATTGCCCAGTATATCAATTCCTAAACATGATAGAAACCACAAACCCACAAACAAAATTTCTACTTTAACCAAAAAAAAAAAAAGAAAAAAAGAGGTCTAATAGGAGTGTGAGAAGCTAGGTTACAATCAAAGAAATCCTACTCGGCTACGCCTTTGGTGGCCTTCAATTTTAATCAAGACACAAGTAAAAAAAAACAGATCTTGGAATCAGTGTTGTAAAACTCGCTAGGCACTAGTTAGGCACCCATAGGGGGGGGTAGTTCTCCCGCCTAGGCGACTTCTACACTGTTGACTTATTTTTATTATTTCTTTATCATATATTTCAAATATCCTGAAATTGAAACAAAGTGCGCAGAAATTAGCTCATAAAGTGGACAACAATGGATCTCACAACATGAGTCCCACATATTCAGATCCAACACAACTACATATTTATCAAGCAAATACAATTGTGCTCAAGCATCATAGCAATCTTTAGTTCCATAGATGCGCATTTACCGTTGTATCAGACTAGATAGCATGAATTCTATTATTCAACTTCCATGATCATATTTCATATTTCTTTGATCTTCCAATAAACATCTTATCTGAGTATTAGCAATGCACCTCAACAAAATATGCAAACAAATATCAGCTAATTCGACATACAATATGAACGAAAATATATACACAAATATTAGCTAATTCGACCGCAAGAACTAATTTAAATTCAAAATGAGCTAGTTAACCAGATGCAAGTATCAACATCTAATTATTATATATGTGATATATAGAATCAGAAAGAACAGAAAAAAAAAAAGAAAAAAGAAAAGTACGTGCTTTACCTTAAAGGCTAGAGCAGAAGTGCAGCGGCGGCGGGGAGGCCGTGGAAGTGCGGCGGGGTGACGTGGAAAGCGAGGAAGCGGCGTGGTGGAGAGGTGCAGCAGGAGTGGGGAGGGTGGGAAGGTGGTGCTGATGCGGTTGTTCAGTCGGGGTGGAAGGGTTTTTTAATTTCAACATTTTGTTTTTTTATGTTTTTTATTAACATTTTATCTATTTTCTAAATTATTTTAAATATTAAAAAAATATGGTACTCCATATTTTTTGCATTAATGTTTTGAATTAAAGAAAAATCAATTTTGTAAATTGATAGGCTCTCGTGTAGGGTGTAGTGAATTTTCAATATTAATAATTCCCCCTCCAGAAAATAAATGCTAAATAAACATTATTAATAAATGTTGAATATTATAATCTAATAATAATGTAAAAAACAAAAAAAACTAGAGGTTATTTTCCCCCTTCTGGATTGGATTGCACGCACAACACAGCCCCCCTCAACACCAAAACTCACCGCAGTCTCGCCCACGCCTGCCGTCTCGGCTCTCGCCGCCTCGCCGCAGGCTCGCCCGCCCCTCTCCACGGCCTCCCCACCGCCTCTGTTGCTGCCTACCAGCCCATTACCCCTCTGCTGTTAGCCCCCAAGGTAAAGCATTTTTTTTTTCTTGCTGATTCTATATATAAAATATATAATGATTAGATTTTGATAATTACATCTGGTTAATTAGCTCATTTTGAATGTTAAATTAGTTCTTACTGTCGAATTAGCTGATATTATTGTTTATATTTTAGTTCATATTGGATGTCGAATTAGCTGATATTTGTTTACATATTTTGTTGAGGTGCATTGCTAGTACTCAGATAAGATGTTTAGTCGAACATCAAAGTATATGAAAATGATCATGGCAGTTAAATATGAATATTTTTGGATTATTTTTATGAATAACTACTTCATTTTAAGTTATCTCGATTACAAGGAGGAACAAGCGCGCAAGAAATTTGAAATATATTTTTATGAATAACTACCGTCCCTATTTAACACCTTGGTGCTGTCCAAGTCCATCCCACCGGTGTTGCAGAAGCTGCGTCGGTCGGCCTCCACGGTTGGAGGAAAGTCTGCACTGGTGGAGGAGTATTGTGGAGTGGCTTTCTTTTTCTGATCTTGTGCATTAATGTTCCTGGTGAGTGTTCTCCAGTAGTTCTTGATCTCGTTGTCGGTGCGACCGGGGATTTTTCGAGCAATTCTTGACCATCCACAAGTAGTTTATATATATACAAGATCATTTTATTACTAGAGTAGAAAGAATTAAAAACACAGAAGCAAATGAAAGTGCATGATGGATTATAGATAAACCTGTTGCCCCATTTGGAGTGGAGGTCGAGAATGAGGCGCTCTTCGTGGGGGGTGATTTTGCCCCTCTTGAGGCCAGGGTGGAGGTAGTTAACCCAACGCAGTCTGCAGCTCTTGCCAGTTCGCTTCAGACCTAGAGAGAGAGAGAGAGAGTTAAGTGATGTGGGGGAGGAAGAGGGGATTCCATGCCCAAAACAAGCCTACCTATTTGGTGTCTCCCGCCACCTGCAAACCTGATGGTACTTTTGCTACGAAATCCCAATGGCGATCACCGAACAAGTTCACTTACAAAACCAACTGAACATCTTCCTCTTCATTCCACGGACCCTTTTTCTCACCACCTCTTCTAATTTCTCCATCACTTCTTCTCTTTCTCTCTCTCTCTCACCACTGTCTTTCTCTGTGAGTTGAGTATACTGAGTCACCTACACGGCGACTAAAGGGGTGTTTGGTGGCGATATATATAGTACTAGCCACTAGGGCATGCAGTCATTATACATATATTTATTATTATACAAATATAGATTTAATTAAATATATGAATGTGATATCGATGGGACTTTACTTAGCACACTTTATTTATTCCCTTAGTAGCTCGAATGAATAGATTACACATTAAAAAAAGTGTAAAATTATACTTATGAAATATATTTGTAAGCTTGTCAGCCATTTGACTAGCAAAAAAATATTAGGATTAAGAATTAAAATACGAATCGAACCGAACTGAACTGAATAACCTTTTAGTAAGTCCGATTGACATTCCTAATTATTCATTGTTTGATCACATTTTGTAATGGTTTGAAGTTTTAACAAAAGCAGAAGAGATTCTAGGAGGAACAGCAGCCTTAGCATATGCAAGAGGCAACGAAAGAAACCTCTTTGGCTTCGCTACATACGCCCTCTTTGTGAAATTGTTGTAGTCGTTGGCTTCAATCTCATCAAGAATCTGCTGGTACAGAAGCAGCGCCGACCACACCTACATCCACCACCACCACCGTCAGCCACTCACCACAAAAACAAAAAATATCTATTCCTTCAAACACTTACTGGCCACCGGCTCGCCGAGCTCAGCTGCTTCACTCCATTCTCTGCATCAGCAAAGAACATCCGAGCGCTCTTTATTTGCTTCTTCATGAAGCTCCTCCATTTGTCTATCACTATCTGATAGAGAACAGGATCGTGAATTGGTGGGCGACGGGGAGCCGCAGCCTTTGCGGGTTTACCGTAGGCGAGAACGAGTCGGAGAGGCGCAGTAGCGTGCA
>JAPKLW010001153.1:78490-132842 GCA_026898455.1 Plectranthus barbatus | reverse complement strand
TTAATTATTCACGGTTTATCGTGACTGGGCCGTTTCTGCTTCTATCACTATCCCACTGAA
Organism: Plectranthus barbatus; assembly: GCA_026898455.1. Taxonomy (NCBI): domain Eukaryota; kingdom Viridiplantae; phylum Streptophyta; class Magnoliopsida; order Lamiales; family Lamiaceae; genus Plectranthus; species Plectranthus barbatus. Next base: position 132,782 of record JAPKLW010001153.1, on the reverse strand, counting down.
TATGTCTTCCTCAGACTCCCCAGCCTGCGCCAACTCGTTCTGAGGTAGGTAGATTCGCCTGCATCGCGCACTGAAATCGTATAACAAGTTAACGACACATGTTTTTGCATACATCAGAGAGGAAGAGGCAGTGTGCATTTGTCTGTAAAAACTGGTTTTACAGGGAATGCAGACTATTTTTGTGTTCTTCTTGCATTAGTTCTTGTGTACGAGAACGAAGGCAAGCTCAGACTCATTCATAAAGAGAAACCAGCATAAACAATACTTACTCTTCTCCAACATCCCTGAGAATGTTGGTTAACTGATTAGCAATCCCTAAAGCCAAGGCAGCGTTGTAGACGCTCTTGGTTGTGGCCTTGGATTCGGGTGCTATACCCATGATTGGGACACTCAGCAGCCCTACAGTGCCAGCAACATAATAACAGTACAAGTATTTCAAATATATTTGAAATGGATTTGTATATTTAGGGATAACTTACAAATATATTTCAAAGTGGACCAACATGTAACTGAAGGTGACGGCCAAGAGAGAGAGCTCAGTAAGAGGCCCATCCTGAGCCAACCGGAGTCATCTCCTGCACAAGCAAGTTAGGAGCCGGTGAGCCTGCTTTGAACAGACCCAGTTTCTCCAGCAGCCGCCCCACTAATTCCCCAGCAGCAAACGAAACTCCAGTGACCATGAACCCCAGAATCATGAAGGTAAAGACTGTTTTTATGTATGGCTTTGGAGGTCACTGCACATACGCCTTTGCTACTGCCAGTATAAGTATGCACACAAGGGAAGCTGCTTCTGTCACCACCACCTTCATTTGCTTGTCGTCACTCCCACAGAACGAGAAACCGTAAACAACTGGAGACACTAACCCGATTATGAGATATGATAGTATGGCAACTACAGCATGGAGCACAAAATTCTGTCTCCGCCCCAACACCTCTCTGTACCGGTCCTTCTGCTCGGTTACCTGGTTCGACAATTGCTGCTCGTCGCGGTCACATCTTGAATCCCACAGCTGCAAAGTTATGCATTGTCAGATTAAGAGGTGAGTGTGTGTGTGTGTATGTGTGTGTGTGTGTTACTTTATGAGATTAGATGCAAATTCTTGCACAATATCATTTCAATCATCTGTGCTGATGAGCTGATTGATGAAGCTGAATTTAAAGCTTACATTGTGAGAAATGACAAAGAGTCCTCCAATCAGATTTGCAGCTCCCAAGGCTAATACATTCACTGCAAATGACATGGTACCAAAATTAGACATGAAAATAGTATGAGCTAGTAAAAGACTGTTTACAGTGTACTTACAAGTGGCGGCACCACCACCAGCGGCAGATAAGACGACGCTCAAGCTAGTAAGAAGAATCTTTTCCATTCTTCGGTTATGTATGGAAAGACAGAAATAAAATGACCACAATTTTAGGTATTCACTTAATCTTGTTGGGTCTGGGTGCTTTTCTTCTAGTCTTCAAGGCTCTTTATTTTGGGGGCGTATATGATACTTGGGCTCCGGGAGGGGGAGATGTAAGAAAAATTACCAATTTGACTCTTAGCCCAAGTATCATATTTGGTTATTTACTAAAATCTCCCTTTGGGGGGGAAGGATGGATTGTTAGTGTGGACGATTTAGAAGATATAATCGGAGGACATGTATGGTTAGGTTCCATTTGTATACTTGGTGGAATCTGGCATATCTTAACTAAACCCTTCGCGTGGGCTCAACACGCCCTTGTATGGTCTGGAGAGGCTTACTTATCTTATAGTTTAGGGGCTTTATCCGTCTTTGGTTTCATTGCTTGTTGTTTTGTCTGGTTCAATAATACCGCTTATCCTAGCGAGTTTTACGGACCTACTGGACCAGTAGCTTCTCAGGCTCAAGCATTTACTTTTCTAGTTAGAGACCAACGTCTTGGGGCTAATGTAGGATCTGCTCAAGGGCCTACTGGTTTAGGTAAATATCTAATGTGTTCCCCGACCGTAGAAGTCATTTTTGGAGGAGAAACTATGCGTTTTTGGGATCTGCGTGCTCCTTGGTTAGAACCTCTAAGAGGTCCAAATGGATTGGACTTGAGTAGGTTGAAAAAAGACATACAACCTTGGCAAGAACGGCGTTCCGCAGAATATATGACTCATGCTCCTTTAGGCTCTTTAAATTCTGTGGGTGGTGTAGCTACTGAGATGCAGTCAATTATGTCCCTCCATAAACTATGTCAATTTTGCGGTCTTCTGTATCAGCAGTACTAACTGGAGTTTCTGACTGGGATGCAGTTGCTGTTGTAGCTGCTGCCGGGAGGAGTGCAGGTAGCTGTCTATCTATCGTAATCACAGTATCGTTGACTGCATCATGATTTCATGATAATTAACTCAAGATAATCGAACTTCAAATTTAGGCATGTCTATTTTCATAAGATTTTTATGAATAACTACCGTCATTGAGTTATCTCGCAGCTCTCTCCCACCAATTCTCACTATCCCGATTCGTAAGATTTTTTTCTCAATCCTCATTCCTCCGACACCAACTCCACATAAACTAGTCTCTAACTGCGCATTTGGTTCTGTAACTAATGTTTCCCCCAAATTAGCAGAAACTCATTTCTATTGTGGTTATTCATTTGGTTCTGTAACTAATGTTTCACCCCATTTTTCATATGGATTTTGAATATTAGAAACTGCTGAAATAGATGATTATGATGATTCTTGATTCTCTATGCCAAGTGATTTTTGGAGTGATCAGTCTCAAGTTTTATAAATGTTTATTAGGTCCCCGAACTCAGAGTGCAATGGTTTAATGCTCTACGTATGACTAGGTGGTCTTGGGTTTGTGGACAGGAAGGGACACCCCTCCCCCATTTAAGTTGTTTATCCCTATTTCCATAAAAAGAAATGTTTACTGTTTCATTTCAGCTGTTCTAGTATTGTTTTGATGCTATAAACATATTCCAGAACTAACTAAAGCTGATTTTTTAGGTTAATTAGGTATATTATTTAGATGTCACGACATGTTATGTTACAAGTACAATATTCATATATATGCCCTTGTATGACGTTGATCACTTTCCTTTATCAGTGTTTTATGTTTACTTTCTTTTTGAGAGTGTGCTGTGTATTACTTTCTAATTTGTACTATTTTTCTCGTTCATTTGTAGCTATTGATTCACTTTTTCAAGAATTGGGATGATAATGTCAACAGTGGTCCACTCACAGCTCCAATGGCGGAAAAGGCAAAACTACTACAACAAATCATCACACATGGCAATTCAATTCATTTCTGTAGCACCCCTATTGTCCCCTATCAAACAAAATTCTCTTCCCATTCTATACAAAAACTCCAATTCTGTTTGCAGAGGAACACAATTACCCGTGGCGGCGGTGGAATCTGTTCCATGGGAGGTGCAAATTCCACCAAATGTTGTTCGCCGGAAACGTGATCCATTGTGGCGCGGTGGATTTAGCCTAGGGGTAGATTTAGGATTATCCCGGACAGGCGTTGCCATTAGCAAAGGCTTCACAGTTCGTCCCTTAATGGTAATGTCGTCAAACTAGTGTAGAATAACTATGTTGTGGGATAATACTATTGAATTATATAGGCTAGTGGTTTTTGGAGTAATAGGACTTTTGTGCGGGTGTTATATCATGTATGCATATATGTTTTTATGTATATGTTTTCTGGTGGTGCTATTAGGTTGTTGAATTGCGAGGGCAGAAGCTTGAGCTTTGGCTTCTTGATCTTGCTAAAAAGAAGGTCTGGTTAGATAGTAAAAAGCTCATGTTTGTCTTGTTGGATTGAGTTTATGACGAATTCGTTGTAGCGATCATGTTAGGAAGTTGATGAATTTATAATTGGGCTTCCGAGGAGTAGCGAGGGGAAGGAGACAGAGCAATCAAACAAAGTTCGTAGTGTGGCTGGAAGGCTCGCAGTTAGAGCTGCAGAGAGGTAGATTTTATATTGCATGTATATTGCTACTCACCCTAGTTTTTTACTGAATAGGAACCGGAGCATAAATGAATTGAATCAGATCAAGCTTTGAAATAAAAGTTTTAAGAGATTGCATTTCATCCCTTTTGTTGTATGATAATCAAGAATCAACTGTGAGCTCGGTTCGTTTTCCATGCCCTCGTTGCTTCGAGTCTCGGTGTCTATATTCTTGAACGATGTTGATCTCCACCATGCAGGGGATGGAGAGTATATCTACAGGATGAGCATGGAACATCTTGTGAGGCATTGGACCATATGCTAGCTGAGTTACAATCTCTCTCCATCTCTCTCTCTCTCTCTCTCTCTCTCTCTCTCTCTCTCAACATTCTGACCTCCTCCATTACCAGTTCAGTTCATACCAAATGATGTTTACCTGTTTCATTACACCATTGCAGAGGAGTGAGTAAATCTGTGCTTCAAGGAGGAGTGGATGCTTATGCTGCTATGGTGAATGATTTGCAGAATTTCATCTCAATATATGTGATGCGCAATGTTTAACTCACTACATTTGTGTGTAATTGCAGAAGGTGCTTGAGAGATATTTCTCTCTTTCAGGGGAGGGGATAGAGCTTGTTGTACCCAAGCAGATACAACTCCAAAACAATCTAAGGAGAGGTCCCCCTAAAGATGCAGATTTTTTCTAGTTCTTTCTCACTGTTTGGATGCAGCTCTGTGGGTACAACTTCTTTCATATGCTTCAAATGTAGGGAGCTACTAGATTTACACCCGCATTATGCTCAGATTAAATACTATGTCTTATTATACAATATTAAGATATGATGAATAAAATCTTACATTTTTTTTATTTCTAGCAATTTTTATTAAATATATTTAATTTTTATTCATCAATATTATATAGTAATATATTATAATATAAGTTATTTTCTGTGTTATATGTTCGACTAAATATGAAAAGTGGCAAAATTGTAATTGTATGGAAGACTTTATTTTAGTATATTAGTATATTTGGTTCATACATACTAGTATTTGGCAATCTGCCATGGGTTTAATTGGGTCGGGTTTTTTTTTTCTTTTTCGAATAGTGTATTCACATTTGATTTATTTATAATTAAATTATGCATTGAGCTTAGAGATTCATAAACTTTAATTTAAATTGGATTTTTAAATTTAGATTATTTTTAAAATAATCGTCAAATATCTTAATATTTGTTCAACTTTGGATTATTGGTAGGGGATGGCAAGATGGGGCTACAGCTGTATGTGTTTTAATGACTATCTTCATTTGTTTCATTATTGAATTTATGGAGTTGAAATAATTTTCATGGAAATCCATTTGAATGATTAATCCATTTTATTAAATGTATTGTCGTTGCAAACTTTTTTTTTTTCACGTTGTGTGTGCATTACTTTGAAAAACTATTCCCAACTTTTTTTCTTAATCTCATTAAGGATTGGCTTTTCATTTTCTTTTAGGACCACCTTTCAAATTAATTTGTGAATCCGTCATTTTTTGCCTCAAATATACTAATTATTTAGATGTTCCTATCAAGAAAAGCAAAAAGCATGTCAATGACTTATCATTATGAAACAAAAAGCAAGTTTTTTTAAGCAATATAACTGATTTAAAACAATGCATGAAAGTTCATCATCTATTCTGATGAGAAGAGAATACAACCATTTTTCTTGCCAGACACCTTAATGTATTACTGCAGTTGATTATTCTACTTTGTTTTTCCTAACCTATAGCACAGTCTCATGATGATTTAGATTAATTGGTGCATAGATAGATTGTTTGATATATAGATTATAGAACAGTCTCAGGGAATAAATGTTAGCTTTTTATGTTACGAAACAGATTTCTTGAACCAATCCGGTCTTGGAATGTGTCATTCTTTTGAGTGATATCCTTTTTTTCTATTATGTACTTTTCATAATTCCATTATTGATGTTTTGATTAGGTGTTTATCGCTATTATTGGAGATGCAAAGGCAGTGGTAGCTAGATCATCTGCTGTAGATAACTAATCTCTATTTTAAAATAATTTAAATTTAAAAATCCAATTTAATGGTTGTTTCAATGCTAGAATTTAGTTATGAGGAGAAAATAAAAGTTCTGGCAAATCCTCTCTGTTGTAGTAGAATACATCGTAAATTTTTGTTCTTTAACTCTCAAGTGCACAGGCATTCAAATCGAGCTAAATAGATGTGTTTATATACACCACAAAATACAAAATGACTCCAAACTCTTAAGATTTCAATTTGAAAATTTTTAATTTTGAATTTAAATGAAGACTTAAATTTTACTGAAGCACAGAAGCTTTTTACTATTCTTGCCTTGGAAATTGGAAAGTGGCGAGAATTTTTTTTTTTTCATTTTTAAATGAGAGGAGATTCATATGAGTGAGATGGGTTGCCTGAAGATTGGGTCGACTTTTAACTTTTGAGAGGATTTTTTTCACTTTTGCTACAATGCCATTACTCCTTTTTAATATCATTACTTAGATTTGCACTCGTACAATGCGCGAATAAAATATGTGATATCTTATTTTATAATATTAATATATAATTAACAAAATTTTAAATCTTAACATTTTTTACATATTTTTATTCATAAATATTATATTTAATATATTATAATAAAAATAAAAAGAAGTATATCAATCACAAATTATATAAAATTTGATTTAAACATTATCACATAAAATACATTATATTTATATTATTTAGTATAGAATATATAATTAATTCGTGAGATGTAGTATTTTAATGAAAAAGTAAGAAATATAATTTTATTATTGTTTATTATATTTCTATGTCATAATAGAATAAATAATAAAAATAAAAATTAATTTATATTTTTGACATAACAGTTAATAAGTCATTATTATCCTTTAATATATTACTAGTATTTCACTCGTGCATTGCACGAAATTATTATATTAAATATTACTAAAAATATCATATTTTTATATTTTTTTAAGTTTTAAGAGACCACTTAATTTATTAAAATACTAAAATTATTCTAATATGTTGTGGTATCGTAATACAAATAGGACAATTATATTTTTACTCCTTCATTCCTCATATTAGTTAATTTTTGTAAAATTGCGAATTATAATTTACTTTAAAATGTAACAAATTATATTTTAATCCATAATTCAATATTAAGCAATTTTTGAAACAAACATATAAAAAATAATTTTAATTCAAATAACATGCAATATTTCCCCTTTTCTACAATTTATTGTGCTTAGTATTTAATTATTCTTAAATTAATTTGTAAAACTGGTTGCATAAAATTACACAGGACTTGACTAATTATAGTGCACTCAATACAATATAATATTTCGTTTCGCAAAGGATACAAAGTTTATGATCTAAAAGGTAACAGAATATACACTTCCCGCGACATAAAATTTGTTGAGAATACCTTTCCGTATACATCTCTTGCTACGAGTGAAAAGGTTATTGCAAGAAGTAATGAAAATGATATGATGATTAGTGAAGAAGAGAATGTGATGGCTGAAGATGCAGAACCGCATGTCGATGGTTCTGAAAACTTGGAAGTAGCAGGAGTCAAGAATGCTTCCATAGTCGAGGTTAATGAATATCAGAATGTGCAACTTCGACATAGTGAAAGAGCTAGGAAACCACCACCTCACTTGCGGGACTATCAAGTTGACTTGGCACGCTCCATAGACCACACACAACCTACTTCAAGATCTGGATCTTCCACGGTACATCCTTTAGCTAATTTTATCTCTTATGATAGATTATCTCCTGCTCACAAGTGTTTCTTAACTGCTATTGATGCCAAAAGCGAGCCACAATCTTTCTCACGAGCGGTGAAGATACAGGATTGGACAAATGTTATGCAGAAAGAGATAGTGGCGCTAAAAACTAATAAAACCAGGGATTTGGTGGAATTACCCGCAGGAAAGTCTATTGTGGATTCCAAATGGGTGTATAAAATCAAATACAAGCCAAGTGGAGAAGTGGAGAGGTATAAAAAAGCTCGACTCGTTGCGAGGGGGGCTTCATTCAGATTCTAAATATTGATTTCCACGAGATATTTGCCCCGGTTGCCAAGCTTGTGACAGTCCGGTGTGTACTTGTTGTTTGGGTCAAAAGAGGATGGATAATACGCCAGTTAGATGTTAATAATGCTTTCCTGCATGGAGATTTGGTCGAGGATGTTTACATGAAGATCCCGTAGGGTTTTGCCAAGGATGGAGATACTCGTGTCTACAAACTGCGAAAGTCCTTGTACGGACTGCGACAAGCATCGAGAAATTGGTATTACAAATTCACTGGGGCTCTTACCAAGCTCGGGTTTCGGCAGTCACATGCAGACCATTCTTTTTTTATTTTCAAAAAAAGGGAAGTTTATGTAGCAGCTCTTATATATGTCGATGATGTCCTGCTAGCTGGAAATGACGAAAAGAAAATCCGTCAAGTGAAGCAATTTCTCGACAAGGAGTTTAGTATAAAGGACATTGGAATCTTGAAATATTTCCTTGGGATAGAGGTGGTACGATCGCGAGAAGGGATATTCACACAAAGAAAATATGCATTGAATATACTGAAAGATTGTGGCATGGAGGGATGTCGAGCAAGTGTAACGCCAATGGAACAAAATGCAAAGTTCAGCCTAGAAGATGATGGTCCTCCCGTTGATATTCATCAGTATAGACGTCTCATTGGTCGCCTCCTATATCTCACAGTTACACATCTAGACATTTAGTATGCTACGAACATTCTTAGTTAGTTCTTATCATCGCCAAAGCAGTCACATTATGATGCAACCTTAAGAGTGGTTCGATATATAAAAGGGACGGTTTGACAATGAATCATGTTACCAAAACAAGTAGGTATGACTCTTGAAGCATACTGTGATTCGAATTGGGGCGACTGACCAATGGCGCGGCGATTAAAAAATGGTCACCTTATACAATTGGGGGGAGCTTCGATATCGTGGAGAACAAAGAAACAAAGCGTAGTATTGCGATCTTCGGCTGAAGCAAAATATAGGGCAATGGCTGGGACGGTGAGCGAGTTGATTTGGCTACGCTAGCTGTTGAAGGACTTGGAAGCAAAACAACTCAAACCTACCCGATTGTATTATGATAATCAAGCTGCACGACACATTGCCAAAAATCCGGTGTTTTTGTTCGATAACGCGTTGAATCCAAGGAAGTTGAGCCTTGTGAAGTTTCGACCACGGAGCACTATTCACACAAGCATTTGGGTCGGAGCAACTCAAGCATTTGGTTGTCAAGTTGGGAGCTCACAATCTTCACTCTCCAGGGAGCTCTCCAACTTGAGAGAGAGTGTTGAGATCAATCATATCTTTTGCCATATCTGCATACATATTCGAAGATATGTGGAGAATATCTTTATTTTCTAAATTAGAATTACCCATGTATATCTTTATTTTTTTTTGGTATCTTTGTAATCTAGTCTAGATGTATATATGTTGTCGTCCGTGGTTGTAACCAACATAAAGCATATATAAAAATTATCATTCTCCAAAATTATCAAAAAGCCCAATCACACTCTCATAAAATCGAGAAACATATTGAGGGGCGTGACAATCACCAAACAATGCCTACATCTTTTATAATTTTATACTTTTTTTCCTAAAAAATAATATAAAATGAATCATGAATTAAATATTCAATTTAATCAATTTTGTAAATATTGTGATGCTAAGAAACATATTTCAAACAATTTTGATGTAATCGAGGGCCAAATTACTTTCATAAAAAAATGTACGAGACATATTTTCAATATTTTTTTTAAAACATATTTAAACTTATCCACTTAATTCAATTGAATTTTTTTTATATAAATGGTGCATTACTTATTTAATAAATAATGTACTTTTATTTAATAATAGATACATTTAGTCTTTATTTAGTAATAATATATAAATATCCTTTTTATAATATGAATCTTATGTGATGTTTCACACAACTTTTGTGAGATATGATTTCTTACAAGACCATTTCAATTATTATTTCTTTTAAATTATGAAAATGGAATAATGGGATAATTGATTTCGCAATAGTTTTTAAATAATATTTTTATAATGTTTCTAAATTAAAATTTAGTGAAGTTGAATTAATTTAGGGTTCGTTGGGGGTTAATCTGTTAAAGCTAAAATATACAGGGACTTAATAGCAAACGAAAAACCCCAATTCCGTGAATTCCCCAAATTCAATTTGATACTGTGAATTTCGAGGTCCCAATTTCAATTTAACCACTCACAGATTCACCGATCTTCACACATGTTCAGCTCGGGAGACTAAAATCGAGGGTAAAGCGAAGGTTCGGCACGGCCGTGTCCACTTCGAGGGGGGAGACAAAGTTCAAAATGGGGCGGATTCGGGTGCTGATGGGTTGATGGCAGGATTCCGACTGAGGTTTGGAGTTCAAGCTCTACTTCTTCCTTATTATACATATTATTTCGTTGCCTAATATTTGGGTTGAGGTTTTTACCTGATTAACGGATTTAGGATTTTTTTTTTTGAATGGAGCCTGATGTTTTTGTTAATACTTGGATTAGTTTTTGTTTTGGGCTGTTGTCAGCACAAACTGGATCTTGAGCTTTGGAGAGTTGCAGTAATTTTGTTGATGTTCCTTATTTTCAGCGGTGACTATTAGCTACTGGTTGCCAGTTCTCTGTATGCGAGTTGGAGCAGATTGTAATTGGATAGTTTTGTACCTTTACTGCTGAATTTGCGACATCCTTTTTCCTGTTTTGTAGGCAATTTCTGGGCAGTTGTATTTGATTGGATTATCGGCTGGGGAACAGCACAATGATTATGGTTTAGATAAATTTTTGAAGTTGGGAGCTGTTTGCATTTTGCGATTCAAAAGATAGGGAAGAAATGAAGGCTGGGAGTGCGGCAAAGCTGATTGTTGATGCGCTGCTGCAGCGGTTCCTTCCTCTTGCCAGGAGACGCATTGAAACTGCCCAAGTTCAAGTAAGGTTCTTTACGTGTGTCTGTATGCCTGTGTTATAATGTGGTAATCGGGCTCGTCTATTTAAATTACAGTGGTGTCGTTCATTGTGTTAAATACCATTTAGATTCTAGTGTATGCCTGGGATTGGTGGAGATACGATAATTGACTGTTGGTGCGATATACTTAATTCATTTAAGGAATCCTGAAGGGATGATCTAATTAGTTGATTTCATGCATGAAAGTGGTTGATAAATCATAGAGAAAAACTTAAAGTAGATAAAAAGGATATTGGCTGTTTATGGGGGAAATTGATGGTTGTTAAAGAAATGAAAGATCCTTTTGTGAAAACTATTGTGTAGGTTTTTATGCCCATAGTACCACTTCTCGACTAATGCATCTCATAATTGGAAATGCTTGCTGAGTACAGGATGGACAGTACCTTCGACCATCCGATCCAGCTTATGAACAAGTACTAGATTCTTTGGCGATGGTGGCTCGGCACACTCCGGTACCTTTACTGGAGGCTCTTTTACGATGGAGAGAAAGGTTTATCTTTTTCCGAAAATTGTTGCTTGTTAATAGACAACCAATTGGATTAAATATATTCCTTATAAGGATATATTGTTGAATGTTCTCCTTTGTAACTTTGCTATCTCTTGATTTCACGATTAGATTAACTATATTCCTTATATGGATATAGTGTTGAATGTTGTCCTATGTAACTATGCTATCTCTTGATTTCATAATCCAAATAAACTTCACAAACAACAGGAAGATAAATGGGGATCATGCCAATGTTTGAAGAGCTCTTAGCCTTTTCTTTTCCTTGAGTTGACATTATCATGTTGCATCCAGGTTCTCAATTAAAAACTGATGCTCTGGATCAGTAAACCTTTTTCCTTTCTGCAGTAGCTTATTAGAAAGGTTAAGGGTGCATTTCGTATAAGTGTTAGGAATTATTATGGGTATGAGTATGAAAGTAGTGAGAATGAGAATGGGTTTAATTATTCCAATATAATTGTTTGGTTTACTTGTTGGGTTTGGAAATCATTTTATTTTTGATTTGTTAAATTTATGAATTCATAATGCATTGAAGTTCTAATTCTATAAATATAAATAACAACAACTAATTTGATAATCAAATAATATTAAAAAAAACTTGAAACAATAAAATAATCTAAAACTAATTAAAATAAAATGGTATGAAAAATAAAAATCATAGAAAAATAATAATAAAAATAACATGAAATTTTTATTATGAAAATTTTAACAGTAAATAATTAAAAAATAAAAATAGTAATTATAATTTCATGAAATAAAAAATAAAACTGATAAGAAAAATTATTTTGATAATAAAATAATAAATATTGAACTTGAAAAATACAAATAATTAATTTTTTATTCTTAAAAAGTATTAAAATTAACTATGAAAAATAATTAAAAAATAATGAAATAAATATTAAAAATATAACGTGATAATAATTTTTTTAAAACAATAATAAAAATTAATTATAACTTATCTAAAGTAAATACTCCCTCCGTCCCAGATTAATAGTCCCGTTTGTTTTTGGCTCAATAACCAAGGCATTTGAGTGTAGTATGAGTTGAGTGGAATTAATATTTTATTGTTGAGTGTGAAAAAGTTGTCTTTTTTAGAAACAAGAGTATTAAAGTGGGACGGACGAAAATGGGAAACATGACTATTAAAATGGGACGGAGGGAGTAAAAGATATGAAATAAAAAATTAAAAAAATATAAAATTAAGAAAATTGAAAAATTAATTTGAGGAACGAAGAACTTGATAATGTAATTGATACCAACCATAAGAGATGGGTTGGAGTGATTCCCAAATATTATGGAATGATTCCATTCCCTCAATCCGAAACCCTTAAACCAAACATTGGGTTTCGGAATCATTTCATTTCTTGATTCTGAAATCCACAAACCAAACGGGCCCTAACTTTTGTTGTTTTGGACTTGTTTCAAATATGTAGCTAATATCACCCTTCTTGTTCTGAACTCTCCTAGTCAGGCCTGGTGAGCCCTTGATCAATGTTGTTCTACACAAATAATTTTTTTTTATTATCACTAAGCTTGACAAATGTAGTAGCCCTTGAGTAAAGAATTATAGGGTCAGAGAAATGGTGGTGCAAACTCTATTGATGCCTTTATTTCATTTAAATCTGAAATATTATTTGAATATTTGTAGAATTACCATTGCGGCCATGAAGTTTTCAAATAGTACTTAACTAGATTTGCACGTGCACGATGTGCAAATCAAATATATGATGTCGTATTTTAGAATATTAAGATATAATTAACAAAGTTACATATGTTTAATTTTTATTCATCAGTATTATGTTTAATATATTGTAAAATAAACTATTTTCTTTATTATATGTCAAACTATATATATAAATTTAATAAAAATAAAAAGAAGTATATCAGACACATAGTATATGGAATTTGATTTAAATATTATTCCATAAAAGATATTATATTTGTATTGTTTAAAAAATAGTAAATATAGGAAATTCGTGAATGTAATATTGTGAAGAAAAATTGATAAATATAATTTTGTTATATTTTTATTACTGTTTATTGTATATATCTATGTTATAATAGAATAAATAATAAATGAAATAAAAATATAAATTAATTTCTATTTTATGGCCTCAAAGACTTTGAAGCAGTGACAATGTTAAAAAAAAAGTATATCTCTCAGGAGTACAATTTTTGTTTTGTTTATTAGGTTGGCTGACTGATGAACTTACCTTGATACCAGCTCTTAGGTACTTCCTAGCTCTCTGTCCAGAAAACTCCATACTCCATAATCTTTCTGAAACTTTCCTCCTATGGTTACTGTAAAACATTGATATACACCCAAACATTCTAAGCTATTCAGATTTCAGCATGAGTATAGCATATATTTTAATTGTTTCAGAAGATCGAACTACCTCAGTTTGATATGAGAATATAGAGGGTTGATTACCACTACGTTCCAAAATTAGTTCGTGCATACGAATATTAGTAACATCTTCCTCTACAGTAGATTTGACGTATTAATGGTTTAATTCTTTAAGGATGTTGGATTATTTGTTTCAATTTTTACTTTTGTTTTCACCTCAATATTTGTGATAATTTTAAAAGTGACTTTTGGTTTACTATGCAGTGAATCTCCCAAAGGTGCAAATGATGCTTCAACATTTCAAAGAAAGGTTAGCCTCTCTTCATTCCGGTTAATTATTAGCACCTCCACAGTTTGACCTTTTTCCTTACTTTCTGAGGGCAGTGGTTGTTGTTGTTGGCATGTTGTACCTTGTTATTGTTTGCTTGCTTTCCTTTTTCTCTGTTTTTTTCTTTTTGTATCTTGTATAGCTATGCTTTAATACCAAAATAATGTGTCCTTAGAAGTTGTGTAACAATGCTGAGATGAAGATAGGGTTTGAAAAATAATTAGAGCCATAATACTAACAATGAATAACAGTAGAATGAGTTCAATGTAATGAAAATGGATTATTTGCATGTTGATTAACTTGAAACATTGTAGAACTATTTCAACTAGAATATGCATATGGATTTTTACAACGTGACGGCAAAGTATATACGTTGCATCTTCTTAGCAATCTTCTTAGTGAAACTTCTCAAGCTCTATTCTTGAGGCTCTATCTCTTAACTGCTTCTCAACATAATCTTGAGAAGAATTGGGAGCTATTCAGTAAGCGTTTTTTTAGAAATTATATAGTTTTGAACTTTTGATGGATGTCAAAAACCTCCAGTCAGTTAACCTCTGGAATAGAATTGATTAAGTTACAACTGATCTTCGATTTGTTAGATTTCTAATATTGTACGGGTTCAAGTGTTATAATAATTTAGGTCCGCCCAACCGGAGACTTGAAGACACGAAGAACTAGCTGATAAGAAGATCAAGTTCAATTGATATCCATAATTGGTCAATTGACAGTTATTAGAAGAAGAAGAACCATTGCTAAAGGTCTGAAGATCCGAATAACAAAGCTGTGAGAAAGTAATCCTTAACTGACTCTTCTATAAGGACTAGCTAACAGTTTAGAAGGAATTGGTAGCTAAGAAAAGAAGGATAAACAATCAAAGACAGCTCAGATGACCCGAATCCTCAACTAATGCTTTATGCCATTCAAGATGTCCCATCTAAGTACAGTAGTAGCAAAGATGTACAACATCGTATGTTAACCTGCAAATTTGAGATGGATGTTTTCAATTCACCCACAACAACATTTTTGAATGAAGTCTATGTATACCCATCTTAGAATAAGAGTAAAAGGGTTGGAAAGGTTAGATAAATTAGTCAATAGATTGCTTGCAGTTGCTACAGCTGATCACCAATGATATAAAAGCTTTTAAGCTTTCCGTGCATCTTTAGCACGAGACCTTCGTTTGTCTGTCAAACGGGACCACCGAAGTTGACTAGTTGTTCGTCAGTCTACGCTCCGAGAGATCACATATATCAACCACATGAATTCGACGTTTATGAAGGGAACCCAAACCTTCGTATACTGTGCTGAGACCTGTGGAAGCTTTCAGTCAGTAGAAGAACCGACATTTTAACCCGTATTCAAGTACCGCGTGCAACTGAGCATTTCAGAAGGAAGTGCCTAGCACGTGGAGTGTGGTAAAACTCAACTAATTGCTGTGTCCTTCGACTAGAGTCAAGCTGAAGTTTCTCGTTGAAGAAGATCAACTGTTGTAATCTGTATTCAAGCACTGTGTATAATTGATAGTGGATTACCTTCGTGGAGGAAGAAGAGTGGACGTAGGATCAGTTGACATGCGAATCACTATGAATTGCTGTCTTTTATTTTCAGCTCTTTACTTTCAGTTCTCATGCACTCAAGTTTTAAACCCAACAACAGAAGTTGTTGCGGTATAACTGTGAACTGAACCCTTATCCTCCTCGTCTACAAACTTACGTTTTTTTAAAAACTGTAACTGAATTCGAAGCCCACACAGTTACAAAAATTCACCTTTCCGCACTTACAGTTAGCGCTATCTCTGATTCGGAACCCAACACATCTGATTCAAAGGTTTTTGCTTTGTAACGGAACACTGTAAAACTTGTGGATTTCTAATAGATGCTTGCTGTTGACTTGTGAGAATGGTGGTTTCATCAGCTACCTTTATTTGTTGTAGTTAATTTCATTTTGTTGGTTTAATGAATGTTGGCTGAATTGAATTTTAAAGAAATGCATCATGCTTGGGTCTTTGGGAAGATGCTAGCAAATTTAAAAAATAGCTAAATTTTTGTAGTAGTGATATCTGATACTCGATATTATTGATGCTGAAGTGGGAAAATTGAACTGCTTTAATGGTCCTACAAGAGAACTATTTTATTTTTTATCTTCTATTTTCTCAAGTCAATGAATCTCAAGGCTTCTCTTGTACACACAATTCATACTAACTTGGGTTCTGTTGTGATGTTTTATTTGTACAGCTTGCAGTGGAGTGTATTTTTTGCTCTGCATGTATTCGGTTTGTCGAGTGCTGTCCACAAGAAGGACTCACAGGTTTGTTTGTGCAGTTGTGATCCCTTGAATCTTTAACTTGCTAACGAGAATGCTGTTATAAAATTTCCTGATTTAGTGTTTGTTATCTATCTGCCACCTGGCTGGGACTTCTCTCAGCTCCCCACCTCTCAAATGAGGAAGACGTGTTCAAAATTTTAATGAGTTTCCTCTATTGGCAGAAAAACTTTGGATTGGGCTTGAAAATTTTGTCTTCGACTGGTTGATTAATGCTGACAGGTAATCATTACTTGGCTTAATCTAGAAAATAATGGTCATTGCAAAGTTCAGTTTAATTGTCCACTAGGTTCCACACCTGACATCTACTACATTTATAACATCTTAAGCTGTTTGTTGTATCTTCCCCTGGTTGAAGTTCATGGACATCTATGAAGGGTTATTACGTTTTCTGTTGTCTAAAAATATTTTGTGCCATCCAGAATAAAAATAAAGAAATGCTTTAGCACATAAAAACATTATCATCGTTGGGGGTATGGATGTGGTTAGCTGTATTTGCCTTGTTGGTTTACAGTGAATATGCTACTCAAATGAAGAACTGTTAACCGTATTCTCTCAGACAGTTGAAAATTCTTATAGCTGTAAATGGAAGGATTTTATTTGGTTTGCTCTTCTTATGTTAGGAATCCTAAGGATAACAGCAAGTAATCAATACTGAACTTAGGATAACTAAACCTATACATATTTAACTGAGGATCCTTCCATCTCTCTGTAACATTTAAATTTTGTACATTCTTTCTCCAGTTTAAAAGGAGAAATTTGGAATTTTGCTTGGAGTTTTAGTATAATGAGATTTTTTGTGCAAATTTGTTTCATGATATGAATTCTGAAGAATTGAAAGGGATGCTTTCTGAAAAGCTGTTTGTTACTATTTGCAAGTGGCTTGATGATTTACTTCCATCCAAGTGCTGAATTTTTATTTAGTTGATGCATTTTAGCATGATTGCATAAAAACAACACCCTGTCTTATTTTCAATTTTTTTTAAATTTTTTTGTGGATTTTTTGCTATTGGCAGGGTGGTCAGCCAGGTTGAATATCCTTCACTTGTTGACTTAAGGGGTCTTCTGCTGGATCTAGTCGCACAGCTCCTTGGTGCTTTATCTCGTATCAGGTAAGACCTAATCTTGTTATTTATTTAAGTGTGATAGCGTACAGATGGGGCTCATATGCCTTGTAACCATGGCCTTTTCATTAATGAACAACACAGTAAGTTGGCTTAGAAAAATGTTGAATTCTATGGCCTTTCATGCTACTCTGAGATCTGAATGTCCTCGAATGTCTGGCTCTTGATGCTAGATGGTAATCCTGTTGTGTTAATGAAATCAAGGTGAGTTTTTTTTTTTTTTTTTTTTTTTTTTTGCATAATTTGTGTGTTGGGGTATATGCTGATCATTCTCCAAAAGGTGTGAGTTAATGTTTTGGCTGCTCCTCACTTGGTTTCCTTTCCCTGTGTTCTATCATCTGCTGCTCAACGTAACTGACCCTGATGTGATAAATTGGAAATGCTTTTGAATTGGAACTCGGGGCTTCCAAAAAAAAAGGGGGGGGGGGATGAATAGCATTTGACTGTTTGACTGTTTCCACCCAGAGTAGTTCTTTTGTAATTGTTACTGTTTTTATCATTTGCATTATGATGTGAACGGCAGCACTTTTACACAGTGGATATGCCAGTATGCCTGCAAAATCATAAAAAGAGGAAGTTTCATGACCTTTAAAAACTGGAAGAGCTGATGCCATCCCAAATTTATGTAGCCCTTTTTTTGCTTATGAGGGCTTAGTTTATGCCATGATCAGCAGAATACGATCATCCTTAAAGAGATATTGAATGAATACTTTGTATACAAGAAAACATTTATAACCACCAGGCTGAAATACCTTTCATGTCAAGTGATTGTCTTTGTCTGTTTTGTGCTTTATTGGATCTTTTAGCTTGATCCTAAAAGTTTTTTCAGTTCTTATTGCCATCATCTGTTTTATGAGGTGATAATTGATACTTTTGATGTTTTTATGTTGTGCTACAATCTATTCCAATATATACTTCTCTCTGCAGATTTAGTTCTGTGACTGAACGCTTCTTCATGGAGCTCAATACTCGCCGAATCGATACCAGTGTTGCAAGAAGTGAAACACTAAGTATTATCAATGGCATGCGCTACCTTAAACTTGGAGTATGTCCCAGTCCTAATTATTCTTACTGATTATTTTTACAAAAGCATTTGTGTGAATAAGAGATGGGCTTCAGGTTAAAACAGAGGGTGGCCTGAATGCATCTGCCTCCTTTGTTGCAAAAGCCAACCCTCTGAATCGTGCACCTCACAAGCGTAAAAGTGAACTTTACCATGCACTATGCAACATGCTTTCAAATATACTAGCACCACTTGCTGATGGTGGAAAAGGCCAGTGGCCTCCTACTGGCGTTGAACCTGCATTAACCTTTTGGTATGATGCTGTTGCACGAATAAGAGGGCAGCTCATGCACTGGATGGATAAACAAAGCAAACATATAGCTGTAAGTCCTGATTCTAGACAACTGTTATCTTCATGTTAAAACCTAAGGGATGGAACTTCATGCCTGACGTCTTTCATCTGTTTCAAAGCTGTAAAACGTGGATTTCTGTTGCTTTTTCCATAAACTCTCGCCTTAGTCCAAGAGTAGATAAAATACTGCCCTGGTATCATTATTAAACAAACTAACCCCATGGACCTAGATTCAGCTAATACAAGAGTGGCCCAAAATACTCTTAATTCTGTTAAACTATAAATGAATTATATAAGATATCAAATAATGAAGTAACTTGTAATTTATCTCATCTTGGTTGTCATATCAAAATACCAGTTACTTTATTTATGTCCTGCCGCATTGCTTTATTTTTTCATTAAAAGTTTTTGTTGGGTTCTTTTACTATGTGTTTATACTTTATTGTTGTTAATTCAAATGTCCTCTTTTTTAAAAATTTTGAAGTAAATGATTCCTATTTACTAGACAGTCTCTTGCTTCTTGAATTGTTAGTTATATATATCTAAACTGCGTGATATAATTTTGTACTGTCATGAATATATAGTTTGGGATTTAGATTCTCTTGATTCGAAAATATAATATGTGACTCAGCCCATTTTTAACTCATACTAATAGAAGTAAACATTAGATAAAACTCAATAAAAAAGTTAGGATAAATTTTTTAAATTTAACCCAAGTTATTCGAATGTTTAAATAAATACCCAAACTATTTAAAACTATGTAAATATATTCCAAATTATTTATTTCGATCAACAAAAAGCTTAGTATTGGCGGAAATCCGAGTCAGCAATATTAAATTTTCAGATTTAAATATTTAGTGCGATATCTCATTGTGTCTTACTTGGATTCTGACATTGCAGTCAACTTGCCGTTGATCGAAAAAAATAGTTTGAGATATATTTGTATAGTTTTAAATAGTTTGGGTATTTACTTAAACATTCAAATAGTTTGAATTAAATTTGAAAAAACTTGCATAATTTTGGATATAATTGAACTTTTTTGCTTAAATCGTAATGTTTGACTAATATTAAAAAATTTTATTTTGTCAAAAGACTTGGGCCGCAAAAGTTTCAAAACACGAATTAAGTCATTTACATGTTTGTTAATTGACCGAGTCAAAAAACTAATATACTACTCCATTCATTTAGCTAACGATACAAATATGATCTGGCTTAGAACATGTTGAGATATATAATGTCAAAATAAATTGTCATCCAATTTAGATTAATATTACTCTTTTAAGATTAGGATCATGCACACCAAGTTATTAAGTTGGTAATTTGACGATTGTGAAATTGATTATATGTTCACTTTTCAAATGATATGAGTATTTTCTTTATAAGGTATTTTATTTGCGTATATATTTTTTATATTTTGAATTTGTTTAGTTTTGAATTCAGTGTTCGATGGTCGGAGATATGTTTGGTATTTATAGATAACATATATTTAATGGCTTAAGATTTTGAATTTTGAATTTCAATAGAACATCGTGAATTTAAATCATTGAATCTGCTAATGTTAAACGATTGGATATATAATTTGAATGGTGATTGCTGAACAATTATTTAATATTTTAATTCAACATATATGTACACGTTTTTCAAGAGTTTTGCGACAACTCTTTTAGTATATAGATATCCCAAGTTTACATCTATTAGATATTTGTCCTTCATCGCCGATCCAGTCATTAAGTGCCACATGACATTGATGTGGCATTTAATGTTTTGAATAATGTTTTTATTTTTCTAATATATTCTGATTTACTTTATTATTGAGTATTATAATATATTTTAATTTTGTATTATTATTCAAGAAGTTTTAATTGTAAATGTAAAATATGTACTTTGCATTGTTTATGATATTGTGATGAATATTTTGTTCATTTATAAAATAAAGTATTTTTCTTGGGCAACGCCGTTATTACATGAATTCAGATGACATTATTTGTTTGTATTTACATAATTTCTTTACTAAATGGAAAGTACGTGAAATATATTGGGGAAAAATGTAAGGAAAATACAAAAGAAAATCTTTAATTTTATTAACTGTCAAAATACTCATCATAATATCAGAACTATTGCAAAATACATATTTGTTTTTACAATAAAAAAATATTAAACTAGAATATTATAATACTCTATTTTTTGAATAGGAATACAATTATTAAACCCACACACCCAGATGTCCCCAGGAAAGCTCGAACCTGTGACCTCTTGGTCTAGGCAAGGTGCTTTCACCACTACACCCCGAGCGAGATACTTCCTCCGTCCATTATTATTAGTCCCATATTGAAAAGACACAGAAACCAATATATGTGAGTGTAGTGAAATTAATAATTTATTGATCAGTGTGAAAAAAGTTACCATTTTAGGAAATGAGACTAATAAACGAGACAAACCAAAATGGTAAGTGGGATTCATAAAAATGGACAAACGGAGTAATAAATTATCAACTTAGAATATATTAAAAAAATAAACTTTTTTATAAAAAAACAAAAATAATAGTAAAAAATAAAAATTATGCATGTCAATACCACGTCACACTTAATGATTGAGTCCGTGTCGATGCGCTGTCACGTGACTTAATGGTTGAGTTATCAATGAAGGACAAAAATGCTAACACTTGAGATATAGTTCCCTAACAAAAAACATGGGAGATAATTTCCTTATTAGTTAAACATATTAGTTAAACATTTGATATATTTCCCTATTTCCCCTAAAGGAAACATCATACTGTTATGATTATTATTTAAATATTGTTTTTATTTTATTAATGTCAACATCAGCCGTTGAGGATTATTGGTGGTGAATAAATTTAATTTTTGAAATAGAGTTAGCAAGAAACATTGTGAAAGAAATGGAATGACAAGTTTGTGGCAATTGGCAGATGCTTGTTGATAAACAGCCATCCATGCCTTTGTCTGGTTTTGATCTCTATATCAACCATGCATTATATATTGATGAAGTGAAGACATCTATCTGTTATTACATATATCTTCGATTTTTAAACTGATGTGAGCTATTTCTATCTTCAGGTGGGTTACCCTTTGGTGACCCTTCTCCTATGTCTCGGTGACCCTAATGTCTTCCTCAGTAATTTTGGTCCACACATGGAACAACTATACAAACATCTTAGGGTAAGTTTAGAAATGTGGTGTGAATTCTGCTCTGTCATGACTTGTTGCCCACATTATTCTTATTTTGGCTGCTGGTAAATTTAAGTTATCTCTAGGATTTTTAGTATCCGGTTGTTTTATGTTACAGGATAAAAACCACCGCTTCATGGCATTAGATTGTCTGCATCGTGTTCTGAGGTTTTACTTGAGTGTCCATGGTGAAACACAGCCTGCGAATCGTGTATGGGATTACCTAGACAGTGTTACCTCTCAACTTTTGACAATCCTCAGGAAAGGAATGCTCACACAGGATGTCCAACATGACAAACTTGTGGAGTTCTGTGTAACTATTGCAGATCATAATCTTGATTTTGCAATGAACCATACGATACTTGAATTGCTTAGGCAAGATAGTCCGGAGGCAAAGGTTATTGGTCTTCGTGCTTTGCTTGCCATTGTTATGTCTCCTACCAGCCAGTATGTTGGGTTGGAGATTCTTCATGGTAGTTCTTATGCTTATATCTAATTATCTATTAAGTAATGTTCTATCTTTGGCCTTTTGAAAATATATTTTTGACTTAGTCGATTTGTGCTGCATTGTCAGATTATAAGATTGGTCACTACATCCCAAAAGTTAAGGCTGCTATTGAAGCCATTTTGAGATCTTGCCATAGAACGTATAGTCAGGCTCTTCTTACTTCTTCGCGGACCACAATAGGTATATTTTCCTGCTCTTGCCTTTCTTTATGTTCAATTTTGGGATATTATGACATATCAGTCATCACATAACTTAAGTAATGTAAAACAGACAACTATATTTTTGATTGTTATTTGTCAATCCGAGTTCACATTTTTTATTTAAAAAGCTGTGTAAAGATGGGCTTGAATTGAACTGGTATAAGATAATCCTTACTAATCTTGTGTTTTTTGATTATTTGATTTAATGAAACACCCCTACTTAACTTCCATGTGTTGCTCAAACCCTTAAATCTTTTACTGTCAACGAAATCCAACTTCGTTTTTTGTAGCATTCAAGGAGACATGCTTGCGCAGCACACAATCTCAAACTTTGCACCCTCTAACTTTGCACCCTCTGTCCTCTCTTAACATTGACATGCACTCACTCATGATATAGAAAAACTCATAAATTAGTGTCAAGGTCGGTATTTATAAATAGACTACTTCTGACAAGGTATTTGTTTAATATTTCTTAAACATAATTATAGCTGTATACAACTAGATGTATAGTTACGGGTAGCAATGCTTTATAGTAAACTGTTGAAATAAGTGGCTAAAATAAGATTCCATGACTGCTGATTTGTGGTAAGTGGTAACTGTTGATCCTGTACAAGGGTCTGTTCCTAGAGAAAACCAATAAATAACTACTCTGATACTCAAAGAGGTACGAGGAAAATAGTAGCAGTAATTCTTTGTGTAACAGCCTGCTCATACTGGAAATGCTTTTATGAAATAGATTAGGATTTGTAGTTATCATGTTGAAGACAGTGTCATTCAGGAAATTGTGGTTTAAAATATCAGCGGTCGATCTGTAAAAAATATCTGTTTCACTGACAGACATTGTATAAAGCCAGCTTATGTATAGCAGACATTTGAATTTAACTTGTTGAGATTTTATGTATGCTTTATGTGTTTCCTGAACTGCCTCATTTAAGTTGAATATTCTGTACAACATGGACATACAACTGAAAAATAGTTCTCCAGATGCTGTCACGAAAGAGAAGTCCCAAGGTTATCTTTTTCGCTCGGTGCTGAAGTGCATACCCTATCTCATTGAGGAAGTTGGTAGAAGTGATAAAATCACGGAAATAATACCTCAGCATGGCATTAGCATTGATCCTGGAGTTCGTGAGGAAGCTGTGCAGGTCCTGAATCGGATTGTAAGGTACCTTCCTCATCGCCGGTTTGCAGTTATGAGAGGGATGGCAAATTTTATCCTACGACTTCCAGATGAGTTCCCTCTTCTTATTCAGACATCATTAGGACGCCTTCTTGAACTAATGCGTTTCTGGAGAGCTTGCTTATCAGATGATAAGATGGAACGTGATGCACCAGATGCCAAACGCTCACAGAGAAATGAAGGATTTAAGAGGTCATCGTTTCAAAACTCTCAGGAATCAGTTGAATTCCGTGCTTCAGAGATAGATGCAGTCGGTCTTATATTCCTTAGTTCTGTTGATAGTCAGATTAGGCATACTGCTTTGGAGTTGCTGCGTTGTGTCCGTGCTTTACGACATGATATATGGGAACTTTCCATGCAAGAACGACCAGATCATATGTTGAAGAGTGAAGTTGAACCAATATTCATAATCGATGTTCTAGAAGAGAATGGGGTGAGTGACACATTCTGGCTACAGTTGGTTGTGTGTTGATTCATTTTCAAATTCATGTGCTTAAGATTTAATGTGTGATATGAAGTTTAACCTCGAGGGCATGTTGTACAGGATGACATTGTTCAAAGCTGTTACTGGGATTCTGGTCGTCCTTTTGATCTTAAACGGGAATCGGATGCTGTTCCTCCTGACATAACTCTCCAGTCTATAATGTTTGAGAGTCCTGATAAGTATAGATGGGCTCGATGTCTAAGTGAGATTGTTAAGTATGCAGCAGAACTCTGTCCTAGTTCTGTTAGGGAAGCGAAGTAAGTACTGTTTTCTTTTCCCTGCATGTTACGTGATGAATTCCTATAAAGCAGCATGCTTGCAGGTTGCGAGAATTATTCCCCTAACAGTAGATAGAGTATAACAAGATGTGGAATTTTAAGAATAAATAGAGCAGTGGTGGCTTATATTGTCATATAATGATAGAATCAGTCTTTCATATCCTCCAGTATTTCTTTATTCAAACAGATAGTTTACCATCTATTGCAGATTAGAGATTATCCAGCGTCTTGCTCATATCACACCGGCTGAGTTGGGTGGAAAGTCTAATCAAAATCAGGATACTGACAATAAGCTGGATCAATGGCTCATGTATGCAATGTTCGCATGCTCGTGTCCACTTGATACTCGAGAAGGTGGGGGTTCGGCAGCGACAAAGGAACTATTCCATCTGATTTTTCCTTCCCTCAAATCTGGCTCTGAATCACAAGTAGTAAGTAATTGCTTCTATCGACAATCTCTCAATATGTCTCTGTGGATCTATGTTCTGTTATCCTTACTTCTTTACAGATTTTGCAAATGATGAAGCCAGCCAATATGAGCTCTCTGTTTGTTATATAATGTAAATGATTTTAGCGCCAGTTTAGTTTTTGGATTTAATCCCAAATGCAGTAAAGCCAATCCCAAAAACCCTCAAGTAGCTGGGGCAATTTTCCACTCGAAAGGAAAACTTCTAGGATTTAAGATAGTAGAGCAACTTGCACATAAGCAACATAATTCTTAGTTGATTGAGTGAGTGAATATATCAACAGTAATGCTTTTAGTTCATCAAAACTGATTAAAAAGGCCAGCATATGACTCAAACTTTAAGTGTAGAAATATTCTGGATCCACAGCTTTCTAGCATGTTCAACTTCTCAAAGCCTGTTTTTTGCAGGGAGGGTGCTAGTAGCTGTGAGTTGCATAGCCAACATTTCGTGGTTTTGTATAGTAGTTGTTATAATATTGAAGTGAACTATATGTTGGTTTTTATATATTACGTATTATAATTTTTGGAGTGAATTTAGTATCCACGATACAACTGTATACTGATTTACCCCCCCTTGCAGCATGCAGCCACTATGGCTCTTGGTCACTCACATCTGGATATTTGCGAGATAATGTTCAGTGAGCTTGCGTCATTTATAGAAGAAGTGTCTATGGAAACAGAGGGAAAACCTAAGTGGAAGGTATTCTTCATAATGGAGCACCAAAGTCGTTCGGAATTTGTTTCATTTTGTTCTTTCCCTTTTTTTCCCTTCTTTATTTTTAATAGTATATGCCAATATTCTTTTTCCCTCTGACCTCACTCAGGGTGTACCCAGTGGTGCAATCTCTCTCTAAAAGGAATTGCATCTACCAATTGTCTAAAGATATTGTTTTGTGATTGATCATCTATTACCTTAACATTGTTTACAGTTTCAAAGTCTTTCCCCGGTAATGTCAGAAAATTACGCACCAACAAGTTGTGAGATTCATGGTGTTTCATAACTTTTGCAAACGCTCACTTGTATGGTCTCATATTTGATAGACTAAGACACATCAAACTCAGACCTCACCGTGTCTCTCTCCTCGCTCTTTGCTTAATTGATTTGATTTATTAACTGGCACTATGCAGAGTCAAAAGTCCCGCCGTGAAGAACTTCGTATCCACATCGCAAACATTTACCGCACAGTTGCTGAAAAAGTATGGCCGGGGATGTTAGGCCGTAAACCAGTTTTCCGCCTTCATTTCCTCAAGTTCCTTGAGGAAACTACTAGGCATATTTTGACAGCGCTACCTGAAAACTTTCAAGAGATGCAACCTCTCCGATATGGACTAGCTTCTGTTCTAAGATTCTTGGCTCCTGAGTTTGTGGATTCAAAGTCAGAAAAATTTGATATTAGAACCAGAAAAAGACTTTTTGATCTTCTCCTTGCCTGGGGTGATGACACAGGCGCTACGTGGAATCAGGAAGGTGTTGGTGATTATCGGCGTGAAGTTGAACGTTACAAGTCCAGTCAGCATTCACGTTCAAAGGACTCTATTGACAAGCTTTCATTTGATAAAGAATTGAGTGAACAGGTTGAAGCAATACAGTGGGCCTCCATGAATGCGATGGCTTCTCTGTTATATGGCCCCTGCTTTGACGACAATGCAAGAAAGATGAGTGGCAGGGTTATTTCCTGGATCAATAGCCTATTTATTGAGCCTGCACCCAGAGCACCTTTTGGTTTTTCACCAGCTGATCCAAGAACTCCA
This sequence comes from Plectranthus barbatus, assembly GCA_026898455.1. NCBI lineage: Eukaryota > Viridiplantae > Streptophyta > Magnoliopsida > Lamiales > Lamiaceae > Plectranthus > Plectranthus barbatus. Next base: position 105,792 of record JAPKLW010001153.1, on the reverse strand, counting down.
TCTTATGCAAAATATGCTGGAGATGTTGGGCGAGCAGCAAATGGCCGTGATAGGCATAGAGGTGGTTACCATCGGGTGTCTCTGGCAAAGTTGGCTCTGAGAAATCTTCTCCTCACTAATTTAGACCTATTTCCTGCCTGCATTGATCAGGTAAAACACAAAGTCCGGTAGTACATGAAGCAATCAGTTTTGCATGCTTGCCACAAGCTTCCTTAAGAAAGGCTATTTTGTTGTACCGCATTGTGAGCACCACTAATTGGAATTGTGAAAGTGGGTTTTGAAACAAACGTTTTCTAGAAACATAATGTTTGAAACTTCGAATTAGTCAGAAATAGAATCGACTTCATTAATCTTTAGTCGTTGTTTCTTCTATTCAAGTTGCATATGATGTTCAAATGTTATTTTTACTGTTAGCTAGTATTGGCTGCTTAATACTCCCTCCGTCCCATATGAATTGTCCACTTTGCTTTTGGCACAATAACCAATGCGAGTAGAGATAGAGGAAATTAGTATTTTATTAGTGAGTGGATATTATTTTTCCATTTTAAGTAAGTGGACAATTAAATGGGACGGATAAAAAAAGAAAGGTAGACAATTGAAGTGGGACGGAGGGAGTAACATATTTCGGGCATATTTGCTAAACATATTACTTCTGTATTTCTGCGGCTTAAGTTTTATTGTTTTCAGACCACAATTTCCTTCATGGATTGTAATTTCTGTTGTTTTTATTTTTTTCTAAAGCAATACATTACTGATATAAGTTGATATTTTTTACAGTGCTACTATTCTGATGCTGCAATAGCTGATGGTTACTTCAGTGTGTTAGCAGAAGTCTACATGCGTCAAGAGATTCCAAAATGTGAAATTCAGAGGCTATTGAGCTTGATTCTTTACAAAGTGGTGGATCCATCTAGACAAATTCGTGATGATGCTCTTCAGATGCTAGAGACACTCTCTGTTCGTGAATGGGCTGAGGATGGTGTTGAGGGTGCAGGTAGCTATCGAGCTGCTGTTGTCGGCAACCTTCCCGACTCTTATCAACAGTTCCAGTACAAACTCTCTTGTAAGCTTGCTAAAGATCATCCAGAATTGAGCCAACTTCTTTGTGAAGAGATAATGCAGAGGCAACTTGATGCAGTGGATATAATTGCGCAACATCAAGTTTTGACATGCATGGCTCCGTGGATTGAGAACCTCAATTTTTGGAAGCTGAAGGACTCTGGTTGGAGCGATAGATTGTTGAAGAGTCTTTACTATGTCACATGGCGCCATGGGGATCAATTCCCTGACGAAATTGAAAAGTTATGGAGCACGATAGCTAGCAAACCTAGGAATATAAGTCCTGTTCTTGATTTCTTGATCACAAAAGGGATTGAGGATTGTGATTCAAATGCATCTGCTGAAATAAGTGGAGCATTTGCCACTTACTTCTCAGTTGCAAAGAGGGTTAGTTTATATTTAGCTCGGATATGCCCACAACGAACCATTGATCATTTGGTGTACCAATTAGCTCAGCGGATGCTTGAAGATACGGTGGAGCCTTTGAGACCTACTGCTAATAAATCTGATTCCGGGGGAGGCATTGTCCTAGAATTCTCTCAGGCTCCTGCTGTTGTCCAAATAACCTCCACTGCGGACAGCCAGCCTCACATGTCTCCTCTGCTTGTCCGTGGATCTCTTGATGGACCTCTAAGGAACACTAGTGGAAGCTTGAGCTGGAGAACAGCTGCTGTTGGTGGCAGAAGTGCTTCGGGTCCATTAACTCCTATGCCACCAGAGCTTGGTGTTGTTCCTGTCACTGCTGGTCGCTCTGGGCAACTTCTTCCCGCATTAGTCAACATGTCGGGGCCACTAATTGGGGTAAGAAGTTCCACAGGAAGCTTACGAAGTCGCCATGTATCTCGAGACAGTGGAGATTACCTCATTGACACCCCAAATTCTGGGGACGATGGATTACACTCTGCAGTGGGCACTCATGGTGTGAATGCTAAAGAACTTCAGTCAGCATTGCAAGGCCATCAGCAACATACATTGACGCAGGCAGACATTGCGTTGATTCTTCTAGCTGAAATTGCATATGAGAATGATGAGGATTTTCGAGAGCATTTGCCACTACTCTTTCATGTGACATTTGTCTCAATGGACAGTTCAGAGGATATTGTGTTGGAGCACTGCCAACATCTCCTTGTTAATCTGCTGTATTCACTCGCTGGTCGGCACTTGGAACTGTATGATGTTGAACATTGTGATGGAGAGAACAAACAACAGGTTGTCAGCCTCATCAAATATGTCCAGTCAAAGAGAGGTAGCATGATGTGGGAGAATGAGGATCCCACGCTTGTAAGGACTGAGCTTCCAAGTGCAGCACTCTTATCCGCGCTTGTGCAGAGTATGGTCGATGCAATTTTTTTCCAAGGAGATCTCAGAGAAACATGGGGTGCAGAAGCACTTAAATGGGCTATGGAATGCACATCAAGGCACCTTGCTTGCCGGTCCCACCAAATATACCGTGCATTACGACCACGTGTCACAAACGATGCATGTGTCTCTCTCCTTCGCTGCTTGCACAGATGCCTTGGCAATCCAGTACCATCAGTTTTGGGATTTGTTATGGAAATTTTGTTGACTTTGCAGGTGATGGTGGAAAATATGGAACCTGAGAAAGTAATACTATACCCCCAACTCTTCTGGGGCTGTGTTGCTATGATGCACACAGACTTTATTCATGTTTACTGCCAGGTGCTTGAGCTATTCTCTCGGGTAATATATCGTCTGTCATTCAGGGACACAACGACAGAAAGTGTGCTGCTCTCAAGCATGCCGCGTGATGAGCTTGACACAAATACATCATATGGTCCCGAATTTCGGCGCTTGGAGTCCAGGATTGGTTCTGAAGTATCACCATCAACCGCAAAGGTGCCTGCCTTTGAAGGAGTGCAGCCTCTTGTGCTCAAAGGACTCATGTCCACCGTCAGCCATGGTGTTTCCATTGAAGTTCTCTCTCAAATAACAGTGCCTTCTTGTGATTCAATATTTGGCGATGCAGAAACCCGCCTCCTGATGCATATTACAGGCTTACTTCCATGGCTCTGCTTGCAGCTGAGTCAGGATGCAGTGATGGCTTCACCGCTGCAACAGCACTATCAGAAGGCTTGTACTGTCGCAACCAACATTGCAATATGGTGCCAGTCGAAGTCATTGGACGAGTTAGCAACTGTATTCATGGCCTATGCAACTGGACAGATCAAGGGCATTGAAAATCTTCTGGCCTGTGTCTCACCATTACTCTGCAACGAGTGGTTCCCCAAGCACTCCGCTCTGGCTTTTGGGCATCTTCTGCGGCTCCTGGAGAAAGGACCGGTCGAGTATCAACGTGTTATACTTCTCATGCTAAAGGCTCTACTCCAACACACACCTGTAGATGCAGCACAAAGTCCTCATATGTATGCCATTGTGTCCCAACTGGTGGAGAGCACTCTGTGCTGGGAAGCTCTCAGTGTTCTGGAAGCACTCTTACAGAGCTGTAGCTCTCTACCGCACGATCCAGGTTCATCGGAAAACGGATTTGTTGGAATGGAGGAGAAGATCCTCGCTCCTCAGACATCTTTCAAAGCTCGAAGTGGGCCTCTGCAGTTCGCCGGATTCTTGACACCACCACTTGGGCAGTCTAATGCCATGGAATCTGGCACATCACCAAAAGAAGTAGCACTGCAGAACACCCGTCTGATGCTCGGACGAGTTCTCGATAGTTGTGCGCTTGGTAGACGGCGGGATTATAGAAGGCTGGCCCCCTTTGTAACCACCATCGGGAACCTGTAGATAATTAGTGTAAATAATTATTTACTTAGATTAGATGCAGTTGTTGTTCCATGGTTGGTGTAGGAAAGGTTAAGTTTTGTGGAAAACCTTTTTGTTAGTATGAATCCAATTGTTGGTACATACATTCAGCTTCGATGTACATAAACAGGAATTATTTCTTCCAGTTAAAAAGGTTAAATTAATTATAGAATATGCTTTTGTTTTTATCTATTTCAAGTTTTTAAAATAAATATTTGAATTATTCTAAACTAAATAAATACATAAATTTGTTTGGAAAAATAAATAACAAATTGAATTTTGAGACTACACATAATTTTTCCATGGAATTAGTTTAATCTATAAATTGACGAACTGAGAGAGAGAAGTATAACCTTAGTTGACATTTCGGTCCGTCAGCAGAAACTTCTATTAGTTGACATTAGACGACTCTCTCAAGTTATAAGGAAGATTATTGAGACCAAACAAAAGAGAAAGAGCTGACACTTCCAAAGAATACTCAAAGTTAATCTTCCTCGAACTTAATACTGAATTCGAAAAGCTGTCGAACTAGTATTATCCATTGGTTAAATAAGAATAATATTCGTTGACTGTAGGAAGACTAAAAAGCCGGATAAAATCAACAAAAAGTACACGATTGTACAACAACGGAGACCTACAAAAAGCATGAGTTGCCTCACTCATTTCTAAATGACTACATTTCAAAGTGAAGTCTATAAACAATCAAACAAAAATCTACACATACTATCTCTCTAAAAACTCTCTGAACCTTTTGTGTCTTCTTCGATATGAGACCACCACTAGAAACAAGTCAGTTGATCTCCAGTTGATTTCGAGACCTTCTTGAATCATCTGAGAAGAACAATCGATCAACGTTCAATAGAAGAACATAAAACCTCCGTGGCTGACAAAGTCTAGCAAGTGGGTTACAAAAAAACTTTATCAACTGCAGTGCCTGTGACCGAGGACAATCGAAGTCCTTTGTTAGAGATTAACCTCAGTTGTAACCTGTCTTTAGACCATGTACAACTGTTGTTACTGGATTCCGTTCGTGAAGAACAAAGAGTGGACATATCATATGGCAAAAATACTTATTTTATCCTAAAAAATAGAATTTTAGTCAATTTTATCCCAACTTTTCTTCTTCTATCAATTTTATCCTAGATTTTACTTCTAATTATGAATCTTATCCCACATAACACACGACATTAATTTCTTGCTGATTCACGCATTTTTCTTCCACATGGATTTTATTCAATTTCTTTAAATAGAGAATATCAAAACGTCGTCATTTTGTTAAAATTACAAAAGTAGCAATTAAAAAAATAAATAGGGAATCACACATTTGCAGATTTTTCAAATTTTAACAAAACAACATTGAAAAAATATAAATAAAAATACACATTGATGTTGATGTGGCGTCCACGTAGAAGAAAAAAATGCGTGAATCAGCAATGAATTAACGTCTTTTGTTATGTACGATGAATATATAAACATAAATAAAAGGTAGGATAAATTTGATTGAAAGCTGGGATAAAATTAATAAAAACTCATTTTATTGGAATAAAATAAATAGATAATATTTGACGTCCGAACAACTGCAAAAATTCCTGTTTTCATTGTAGCTTTTAGTGACAATATTCATTAACTATTCTTAAAATCACAAATGAAACTGAATCTTAAACCTGCTTGGACTAATAAATTTTAACTGATAGCTGACTTTCACAGCTCAACTGATAGTATTAATTGGGCTACAAAATACCGTTTCAGGTAGTTGGTACAAATATTTTTCATAATTTTAAGATCTATATATACAGTATATTATATGTAATTTATAAGGCTTATTTTATTATGTTTAAAACTTTATTATATTTATTTGGACTTTATCGACATGTTTCATTCCCAGGCATGCAAATATGCAATATGAATAATTTCATCCCATTGCAATAAACACAATAATAAATATAATGAAATACAATATAAAGTGTACTGCAAACAAATAAATAGAATAATGTAAAGCAATTGAAAACAATCAAGTATGAATGTATGATAACTTAATAAAATGCCGTAAAATAATCATATATATTGAAATAATATAATTGTTCATTATTTTTTGCATCATGGTTTGCTAAATCGTATTTTATAGGTAATCTTGTTATTGTAAATATATTTTGTTTTGATATCTCAAATAAAGTCAATTGTCCACATATATACAACTGATATAGAACTTGTTAAATAGAGTGATTTCAAACTTGTAGCATTTGTACAAGTTCATAAAGTTATAATAGAACTAGGAATTAACTCTCATCAATTGAAGAGAAGATCGGTCGAGTCAGTTGGTGGGCTATCAGTTATGACTGAATCAAAGGGTATAAAGACTTGTGTTGGTGGGGAAAAAATAAATAAGTTAATCGAGTTATGATAAGTGACTGACTAGAGACAAAAAGACTAAGAACTCAAACTTAGTAAAGACAAAGAGAGTCAGTCAAGATTCTTTGGACTGATTGAGAGCCGCTCTGACGGAAAGTCATTGAAGTGATACAAAGCTACCAAAACATCAAAGTTTGAGAACGCGCATACCACTCAATGGATAAATCTAAAATTCTCAAGAGTCTGCGACCATATCTGTATATATCCCAAAAGATAAAGCTCACTCTTACTCATAATTAGGGGCGTAATCGAACTGAGTCGATTCGAGTAGTACCGTGTTCAAGTTTGACTCGTTTAGTATCGAGTCGAGCTTCGAGCTTTTTTGTCGAACATTTTGAAGTTCACGAACTTTATCGAGCTTAAACGAACTTTCTAAATGTGGAATATATATTTAAAATATCCATTATTATTTTGAAATAAAAAGATTATTTATCTCGAAATTAATATCATATTCATGCTCAAATTCTAAAGATACTCATTATTAGAAAGATTTTTCAATAATGTTACCCTTAAAAGATACTACTTTTATAAAATTAATCATTTTATATTTCTTACTAATTTTAGCAAACGAGCTTGCTCACGAGCTCGCGAGTCGAATACCATGATGCTCAAGTTTGGTTCGTTTAATAAACGAGCTTCTCTAAAAGAGTTCGAACGAGCTTCTATCGAGTCGAGATCTGAGTAGCTCACGAACAGTTTGGCTAATTTACAGCCCTACTCATAATTATAATTAATTTAATTTAGTTTTTGAAATTTGATATATTTCTCCAATTAACAATCAATAATAATATATATGAGATCATACAACGTAAATATATGTATAAGTATAGTATGAAAGGATAACTATAAATCAAAAGAAAAAGAGGTTGTCATTTTAAATATGGGGCATGTTTTGCAAAAGGGGCACTTTTTTGATTCCCCTACAATCTCTCCTTTTGTTTTCTTTTTTTTTTTCAAAGAAAAAAAATTCATGTTGTTAATTATTAATTTGTGAGTGGTGGTATTTCAAACTTGTGTGCATCACTTTTAGCACAAAATATGATAGTTTAGACATTATTATTGCTTCAATCATTATTTATTGAAATTTATCAAATATTTGTACTTATTTTAAATTGGACCAAACCAAATATCAGACTATACATATTGTGAGTGAAAACCTTAAATAATTATTTCTATTATTTAAAAATTTTAAATAGTCATTCTTATGAACATATTCAAAAAATAGCCATTGTACCAAAACGCCCTCACTTTTCAATTTTGATTCTCATATTTCAGATTTTTAAATTTATTATGTTTCTCAAATCACATTATTTTATTTTTAATTTTTATCTTATTTTTTTTTTCAAATTCAAAACAATAAAAAGGAAGAAATCGCAAACCAAATCATTTAAAATTTATAATTTTTTAATCTTTTAAAACTGAAAATCGCTAACACAATATATACTTGATATTTTAATATTTTTAGTTCAATTTTTTTTTCTTGCCAATCACATTAATTTATTATTATTTTAATTAATTCATTTTTTTTTCAAATTGCAAATACATTGTACATAATTTTTAGTATTTTTATTCTGTTTTTTTTTTTAAAATCGCAAACCACATTAATAAAAATTTATAAATTTTTTCATTTTTTTTTCAAATTGCAAACTGCAAATATATTGTACTTGATTTTTTAATATTTTTAATTCATTTTTTTCTTAATCTCAAAGACCCAATACTATTATTGCAAATCCCAAATATAATTACAAATATCATTTAATTTTATCACGAACTGCCTTTGCTCCTTGGGAGTCATTGTGTGCAATGGGGCTTCTGGATTCTCTGTCATCTCTTCTTGTCTTCCCTTTTCTTTCTTTTTATTTTTTCTGCAGGCTGTTTCGATTTCGTGAACGAAAGCCTCGAGTGTTTTCCCTTTAGCTCACGTGTTCATGCACCTGCACAGGAAGAGGAGAAGGAATTAGATCACGTCGATCGAACAAGAGATGTGTTGACCGATGTGGAGAACTTCTACGTCGATCGACGCGAATACTGCATCGATCGAAACAGACACAAAACACACACACACGAAAATAGAAAAATACTACCCAATCCAGAAAATCTCGAACAAAACAATTCACCGTCTGACTATCCCAGGCAACAATGCCAATTTTTATCGATGCAAAATTTGCACACAAATTATAGCAAAGAGCGAATAAATTTATAAGAACCCGAAGGTTGTCGAACCCACAGGGATAGTGCAACGAAAGTAAATCATGTACTGAATGTAGTTTTTCAATCTTTTGTTTGGCAAATCCAAATTTAGAGGGGTTTTGGTTTTTTATAAAAATAACTTTAAGAGAAATTCAAATATAAAGAAGCACAGATCCTAGGAAAATCTACCAATCTGATCAACATGCAAGAAACAAATAATTCAAACCCATAAAAGATACTTTTTGTGGAAAATATGGTAAAGTGGAATTAATTTATTGGTTGGGCAATTAAAACCTAGATTATTAACTAGTGATTATCTTCGTCGGTCTCAAAAACACAAGTTAATCAATCTTAATAAAAATCAGATTAATCCTACAATTGAATTCTTCTTTGTTGGACGGAAAATCAAATGTAATAAACTCTCACTTCCTATTATTTAATTTTCACCCCTCGGTACTTCAATTAATAACTAAAATCTATTCCAATTTTCATCTCTCGATCATTCAATTGAAAAATAGACTTGAAATAAAATCAAAGAGTTTAAACCAATAAAAGGGTTTGAAGAATTCGAATCAAAACATGAATCACAAATGGAAAAACCCTAGAATCTGATAAAGAGTCTAGCCTAGCATATTAAAGATAAACATTGAAACAAAAATTAAAATTGCTTTAAAAGTATAGAAGTACAAGAAAAATAAAGAGATTTGGTTCCAACTCTTGAATACTTGAAAACTAAAGAATAAAAATTAAAACTCAAACTGGGACCCTGATAATGAGCTAAACTAGAGTTTATATAGTGGTAGGGTTGTGCTCTTGAGAGGTAGGAATTGACAAATATTGATCTTTCCTTCTCAAAACTTGACCACAACTTCAATTTGTATTTTTCCTTTTCAAAAATCTTCAAAATCGTGCAAAAAACATCCTTCCAATCCTGGAAAACCTGTGCGTCGACTGACATGGACCTTGCATCGGTCGACATGCACCTCAGATCTCGATCCCTCGAAGCCTCGATTTTCATCTATGTCGACAGCCTCGCGTCGATCGACACAAGGGTTGTGTCGGTCGACACAAATCATCTCCGCGCGTCGGTCAACATCTTCACCCCGTCGATCGAAACAGAATGCTTTGAGGCGGATTTGTTCATCCTTTCATCAACTTTGTTCTTTTTTCTTGCCTTTTCCTACAAAACCTTGCACCACAAGTATCATACACTCCAAAATATACTTATGCTCAAATTATTCATAAAAACCAACTAATATGCATAAAAGAAACAAGAAAATAATGCGATAAGTGAGTAGAAAAACGAGCTTATCATTTATACACAAGGCACTTAGCATCTTGCTAGAACTATTTCCAGAGTTCTTACTTTCCAAGTAAGAATCTGAGTAGAGTTTATCACTCCTTGAGAAACTCTGGGAGAACACCACCGTCCAACCAACCACGTTTTGGGAAGAACTCAATCATCCAATTCTTTTCAAGATGATGGTTGTGAGACGTGTTTGCACATTCCTGGTGGACTAGACGAGACCACATACGACCGATGGATGAAAGAGCTGCTCACGATTGCGACATATCGTGCTACATCACCCTGTAACGAGTTCTATTGATTTCCAACCTCTGCGGTTAAAGAGTGAAAGTAGGACATTTGGCTTCAAACCACTATACAAAATCTTTTGTTCTTTACTTGCTTTATTTAACTCTCTTTGTTTTGATTTCTGCTTTTGTTTTAAACCGTGTATATCATGCGAAATTAACTAAGTAAATAATCGACTGCCCACCCTATTCTGATAATAATCGATTACCCAACCTATTATTAGAATTGATTAGGGTCAGTCAGTTGTGAGATCTCAGGAGTAAATCTTCCATATATATTTTCCGCTGGGTACGTTACTCTCTGATTTTGAGACCAACAGAAAGAAAAACATTTAAAAAAGTAATTTATAAATTCGTTGTTCTGACAAGCTAGCTCCCAGAGAAAATCTCAACCGAATAATGAATAGACCACAACTCGATAAAATTGACTCGAAATCTGATGAGTTAGCCTTATTGACATGCCAAATTGTACCGACCCATACCTTATCCATCATATACTACTATTTGTTATGGGAGATTTTGTATTGAACAAAAAACTTGAAAGAAATTGATATCTAACAAAGAAAGGAAATTGATTGATAATAGACCATTAATTGTAAGAAACTCGCAGTAAGTTGTTAAATTTAAATTATTTCGGATGAATGGATATGAGCTAGGTATCAAAATATACACGAATATGAATTATTGTGATCAAATTTGGTTTTTTGAAGACTCAATTCTTGAACTTCGTCAATGAACTAAACTATAAATCCTTAGTATCGGGCCAAAAAGAATTTGTCTATTGCTCATCGTAAATACGTGTTAATGTGTTCATAACTGATGTGGATGCTGATAATAATTAAAATTAATCGCACTACAGATATTATATTATCACATCAATTATGAGTAGACTGAGGACATGTTATGTGGGTAGCCTAGTGAAATTGAATGAAGTTGTGATACAAATTCAACCCATCATTAGAATTAAGGTAGGTAGTGGGACGAGGTCTATTTCTAACACAAATCTTTGCCCAAAATCTTATAATCATTACCATGGTTGAGAAATGAGTATTATCACTACAAAATGTGAAAATGAACAGCAAATGTCCTAACTAATGGGTGCATATCACCTCCTACCCTACCTCACCCTACTACTCTCAATTTTCATCAAAATTTCAACAAAATCTTTTCAGATAATCCACGACCACTTTTCCTTTGGGAGTTCGTTGATCTATCCCGAAGGTCTTTTTTTTTTTTTTATAAAAAAAACGATATACTTAATTAAGGAGAAGGTGTCCCTTTTGATGCAGTCCAATATAAGATTCAATCAGTTCGAGTTCCCAGTAGACTAGTGACACAAACTCGAGTCAAGAGATTAAGAGATGAATTGCACATTTTAATATAAGAAGTTTGAACTCAAGAATCATTCAAAAAGCCCCATAAAAATTAAATTGTACTAAGATTGATCATTTTAATTGGACCCCACGTTTTAAATTTTGAATTATAAGATAAATTTGATTATGTTTTTTTTAGATAATTAAGATATGATTGATTTATTTAATATGATTAAAATATACAGTGGATTTGCTTAGTACTCCCTCCGTCCCACTACAATTGACACACTTACCAAATTGGGCGTCCCAACCAAATTGACACATTTCCAAAAATGGCAACTTTTTCACACTCAACAATAAAATATTAATCCCAATAACTTATTCTACACTCACAACTCTTAATTTCCGTGCCGAAAAGAAACATGCCAATTGGCATGGGACGGAGGGAGTATATAATTAAGTAAATGGCTGTGTTATGGCTTATTAAATAAGATAATGAAATAAACTTAGAAGATAGGAAATAAATTTAAAATAAAAGAAAATGGAGAAGATGTATATATGAGTTTAACATTGTATAACTAACTCATTCAATTTGAGGTTAATTTGTGATAAGATCTAATTAAACAAAATCAATATCGACAAGTCGTTGTCTCGTGGACTATATTTTCTTATCAACTCAATAATATTCGTGATATTTTAGTTGTATGTACGTTAATTTTTTTACCACGGTGAGTAGGGAATATTTTTATAGGTATAATTTGATCTGCTTAAAAAAAAAAAAAAGAATTCTCATTATTTTTCTAGAGGATTGACTTTTTGAGCTTTTATTGAATAAAAAAAATCTTATTATATGCTAGCTACTGAAAAAATGGGGATAGTAAAACTTGTTATTTAATCTACGGACCGTGACTTATCCATTCAAATAAATGCCTCATTAATATATACGAAATCAATTAATTCACTGTATATGTGAGGCTAGGTCCCATTTTATTTAATTGTTGGTTTCGGACATATTTAGATTGGAAAGGAACTTGAAATTACAGTTTTTAATTATGAAGAAAATTCATCTCTCGAAACATATGATGATGAAAGTAAAAAAAATTAAAAATAAAAAATTCCTTCTCAAGGTGTAATGGTGAAAGTATCTCGTTAATCATGGATTTTAGCTTTTTCGAAAATATTTAAGCATGTGAGTTTAAAGTAATAAAAAAATAAAATAAATATGGAACTTTCAACTATGTAAATATGGTAGCCACCTCATTTATGAAACAACAAGAATCGCCATCAGCGGTATGCATGAAGAAGGAGAGAATTTTGAATCAGGTTTCTATTCATGAATTAAATAATTATAGCTAGAGCCTAGAAGAGCCTCAACTTGAATAATATATTGAAAAAAAAATATGAGAATTATTAGAAATATTACTTCCTCCGTCCCATTGAAGTAGTCCCATTTCCCATTTTTATTTGTCCCATAAATTAGTCCCATTTTCCTAAAATGACAAATTTTTTCACACTCACCAATAAAATATTAATTCCACTACACTCACAACTCTTAATCTCCGTGCCGAAAAGAAATGGGACTACTCTAATGGGACGGAGGGAGTATATTTTTATGTATTTGATATGTATTGAATCATTTAAGGTAATCTGGACATGATATTTAGAAACATGAATAGAGTCAGATCATTAGGTTTTTGAGTTGATTTTATTGGGTTATGGATTATTATAACTGTGATTTTTTCTGATAGAAAAATCTTAACCTTAATCTTAGTATTTTAATTTTCGAGTTAATCCATCAAACTGATAAACATACAAATTATTTTTATATTTAATATTGTATAATATTTTGTTCCCCCTCCTCTCATAATACTCTTATAAATAATAAAAAGTATAGTATTTATTCTCTACTATACAAATTCAAAACACATTACGAACTTATGTATTCATCAATTTAAGTAATAAAAATATATTATATTTATTTAAAATAGTTTAAAAAGCTTCAATTATATGATTAAAAAATTTAAGCACTTACTTATCTATTAAGAACATTTGTACTAAATATAATCATGTGATTTAAAATCTAACTAAAAATACAATTATTGGAGCTAAATTTTTACAGTATAATTATGATATAAATTAGTAATAATAAAAATATAAATTGTGTTCATTAGGCCATTAATTCCATCGAGTTGTTTTGGTATGAATTTTTCTTTTACTTTTAACCCTAAAACAATTTTTTCTCTTAATTCAATCAAATTAATCCACAGAGTATCAAATTGATGAGTATATATTCTTAATAATATTTGTTGGTCCTGAATAATGAAAAATGTAATATGCAGCGAAAGTAAATATGTTATGCACTTGTTCTCCGAAACTGACTGAAACTCAGTTTCAGGTTTCTGAAAGATTAAGTTTAGCTCAGATAGTTCTTAAGTAAGTTTCACACACATACACTTCAATACTTAGAAACATTGAAGGTCTTAAAGTAAGTTTAGAAGAAATTAAGTACGCTGAAACTTAAAAGAAAGCAAGTAAAAGACTCAGGATGTTATAGTGGTTCGGATCTAAAAATCCTACGTCCACTCTTTCGAACTTAATCGGGAAATCCACGAAGTTTTGTACAAGCCTCCTTACGATCTATAGATAGTCCGTTGGCACTTTGGCCTTCGGTCTGCTATCGTCACTCGCCTAGTAACTCCTTGTATACTCAGTTTTCAGGTGGAAGTGAGGACACACCCTGCAACCTTCTTCCTGGTGGTTGGATGTTTGTTGTTCTTCCCAGAACTCAGTATGGTTGGCTAGACGCCTGTGATAGTCAGAATCCCATAATAGGAACTGACTGCTATGAATATATCTTTGAATGATATATCCACTAAGAAGTAGCTTAAACTTTAATGCTTAACCTCGTGCTTTGAACCACGCGGCACGAATGTTTAACTTTAGTTGAAAAGTCAAGCCTCGTGAATAGAATCACGGAGTAAACAAAGAGCATTTGAGTGGAGAGAATGACAAAGTAACAACTTAGCTTTTCAGAGGATTCAGATGTCTTCTTCATTCGAAATGTCGGGGTATTTATAGGTGATTCCTCAGATGATTTGAAAATCTGCCCGTTAGACACATTAATCCAGTCGTTAGAGACATGGAGAATGTCGTCAAATCATACCCATTTTTTGGTAGGTTTGCTCTGCTCTGCTCTGAAAAGGGTTGTACTTCATGTACTTCCTACCTGCTCTTGTCAGACTCAGCTTCAATCCGAAGAATCCAAGTATGGACATCCTCGTACTGAATTTTACTTAACAATCATATGCTTTTAATTTTGAGTAAGTTTGGTTCTCCTTGTGTTCTCACGTGCTTTACGAAGTAAGGTTTCTGTACTGAAATTCTATAGTCAATATGGGCAACTCTCATACTGACTTCTCATAAGTCAGTATGGCAACTTCCATACTGGGTTCCCAAACTCAGTATAGGTCTTGGGCCATACTTGGTGAAACTAAGTTTCACGCATGAACAATTCTTCATATCTCGAGCAAATCCTTTGCTCAGTCTTCAGCACCTAAGTTCTATTACAACATGAAAAATCCTATACATGAATTATATTTTAGAACTCTAGAAATTTAGTGCTAAAGTGAGTTTTGACATATCAAAACATCAAATTAAGGAGGGAACTAAAACTTAGTTCCAAACAATTTCCCCCTTTTTGATATTGTCAAATCCACTTAAAAAGACAGAAAGAAAAGGAAGCATGGCATACTTAGTTTACAACGACACTACTCAGTATATGTGTCCTTATTTATGTCTACTCTAATTGATCTTCCCCCTGAATTGGAGAGACAAAGCTCGAATTACCATTAGAGTGAAAGTAAGTTTTTCTGCTCACACTTAGGAAAAGTGAGTTCAGCCTGGTTTAAAAAACAATAAGAAGAGAGAGAGAGGGAGAGATAGACAACGAGAGATTGTCTCAGAACAGTTTCCAAACTTTCATTAGATGATAAATATTACAAGTACAATGAAAGCATAAAAACTGAAATGCAAAAAGGACTAAGTTTTCAAAAACTTGGTACCAAAAAACTTAAAGAGGAGGAGGCTCAGATGATGAAGGCTTTGATCCGCTCAGCTTTGATACAAGCTCTAGAAGCATGTAGTGCTGCTCTTGCATCCTCTTCTCCTCTGCATCTTCTCTCAGATGCTGCTCTTCCTTTTCTTTATGCCTCTGCTCTTCCCCCTTTGTGACAATTTCAAGAAGGGTCGAGACAATAGACTTAATAGAGCTTAAAGTTTCAGCAGTTTCAACGTTCTTCTACTCGAATCTTGCTTTAAGCTTATTGATCTAGTCTTGGAAGTGAGCTTGCATTTGATTCATCATTGCAACGAGCACAACATCACTACCAGAGATTTGGATGGAGGACTCAGGCAATGTAGAAACCACAGCAAGAAGCCGAGCTCTCTCTTCTTCAGCCTGACAAGTTCTTCTGCAGCCTTGCGCCTCACTTCTTCCTCCCTAAACAGCTCTTCCTCTGCTAGTCTATTCTGTTCAGTTTCTGCTTGATGCCTCTGAAGCTATGCTTCTTCTTCGATTCTCCTTTGTTTAACTTCTTATTGTAAGTGAGCTTCTTCATCGGCATGTGTTTGAGCCCAACTTCACGAATTTGTCTTTCATCATCTTTCTTTTGCATCCGTTGAAACTTCTTTCTGGCATTTTCTTTGTCAGTATTTATTCTTTCAAGAATTTCATTTCTCCTCTGAATCACTCGCAACAATAGCCAAGCTTTGCCTGCTGTGATGACATAAATAATTTAAATTGTTTTCTCGACCGTTTGTTGAATAGTAAGCTCGGTAGAAAAGGACAAAGCTTGCTCCAACTCTTGGCGGTCTTCTTCAGTAGCTTTGTTTTCCTTCTCGGTATGCTCTATCTCTTCCTTGATTTGACCAAGCTCAGCCTTTAACCTCCGGTGCTACTCAGTCAGTTTCTCCACCTTATTTCTTTGAGCAGCAATGATTTGATGATATGTGTCCAGAGTGGGCTCTTGAGTTGGAACCATCTCTATTGCAGCAAGTGGAGGGGAGGGAGAGTGTACCTGAGAGATTGAGATGGATGAGATAGGAGAATTTGGCACAAAAGTATAGTGGGAGGGGGGGGGGGGCAATCTATGGATAGCCATAAGTAGAGCGGACTCATCCTCAGTCTCAGCTCAGTAGGCTCTAATGGTCAGCATTCTCAAGTGCACTTCCCCCTCAGTCAATTGTCTCTTATCAGCTTGACCACTCCAAGCGTTTGCCCAAATCTCTTCAGCTCTCCAGTAAGTTAGGTCTAACCTGGACTGCATTATAGGAAGATCTTCATTATTGAGCTCATGCATGGCCATATCAAACCGCCTCCACCTTCTGAACTCATTTCGGAGCACCCTGAAGGGATTCGTGAACTGAATCACGAAGTCCGTTTGCCCGGATCGTTAATTGGAATATCAAAAATAAATTGCTATGCCTATGACTATTCCTAGCATGCTTCTATTGGTTATGCATAAAGAAGGTTTATGCAGAATACCTGGATTGCGAAACCCTGAAGAACGAGTGCGCGAAGATTCCTCTTGATCTTTTCCCACGCACAAAGATTTAATTCCTAACAGATTGAGGAAATAAATCTATGAAAATTAGCATGTATTTTTCAAAAACAAGAAGGAGTGTTGGTCCCGGATTATCAGGGTATAACTTGGCAGCGAAAAATGTGTTAAATCGTTTCTTGCGCTCTGCTGGTTACTCAGCTGACTGGGACCTTGTCAGCTGGTAAGTCAACTGGCACTCTGAGTACTCAGCTGACTGGCGACTGGCTCGTCAGCTGGTAGCTCAGGACTTAGAATGTTTTTAGCCTTGTTTGCACAGTTATATCAGTTTTCAGATATACACCAGCACTTGGGTGCTGGGTTTTAAATCAATATGAAATGCAGAAAACTGATAAAAGACAAAGGATTTATAGTGGTTCGATCAACTGATCTACGTCCACTCTCCAGTCGTAGCACTGGAAATTCACTAGAGTAAGTAGGTACAAGATTCCTACGATCTATCTCTAGCTGGTGCGACCCTTGTCCACCACTTCGCTAGATCAACCGCTCACGGACTTGTTTCCTTCTTCAACTCTCTTCTCAGCTGTTGGAGTGCGAGCACGTCACTTCAACCTCCTTAGCTGACTGCGTGGGTGTTTAGTTCTCCCAAGAACGTGACTCTCAAATACGGCAAAAGCCCGTAATAACTCAGGTGCTGGCTGGCACAAGAGCTGCTGTGAACTTCCTCGGAAGAGAAAGATCACCAACGAGATCTGTAACTTACAAGCTGGAAGCTTGAAGTCTCGTGTTTGAATAAATCAACACACGGAAAAGCTTTAAGAAAAACCTCGAAAGATGTATGCACTTCTACTCGCTTGAGCGTAATTAATTTGCAGTCTTTCGGTAGGTCAAGAGTATTGAATGTTGGGAAGCAAGCTAGCGTGCAAGCGTCTTAAATGTTGGTGGTTCCGACCTATTTATAGACGCGGGATCCCATTCAAATCTTCTAGCCGTTTGGACTCATCCGGAAAAGGTCTCTGTCCTCGCATGTCCTTCTGACGGCGGCAGGTAGGAATTTCCGGAAAGCGCCATGCTTTTGTCCACTTTATCTGACATTGATCTCTTTATGTCAGAACGGCACTATTCATCAGTACGAGGAATCGGAACTGGTGTCTTGAACTGATAGACTTTAAGGTATCCTCCCTTAAAGTCATACTTTGTCAGTTTATTCCTCAGACGAATCTTCTTTTTGTCTCTAAGACTCTGGGAGAGTGAATCTTGAATTCTGCTGGTAACATCCGACTGGCAGAACACACTGGTGATCTTGTGCTGGCAGTCTCTGCTGGTGACTTGCGTTGGCACAATCTAAGTCTACCAATTTGTCTGGATGTTAACTCTTGGAATCTCCCATGACTGGTGACTTCACCGCTGGTGAACAGTGTCAGTGAGAACACCTATTCTGCTGGTAAGGTTTGTCAGCCGCCTGCTGATGAAAACCTTCCCAACTGGTGAACAGTAGCCCAGTCGTGAGCTCTTTCTCATGCTGATGAACAGTGTCAGCACGAGTCTTGTCAGTCGCTTGCTGGTGAGACTTTTCTCAACTGGTAAGTACATCTCATGCTGGTGAACAGTAGCCAGCATGAGTCTTGATCAGCTGCGACTTACAACTCAAAAGACCTAAACGGGACTTTACATTTGAGACTAGAGCTATTCTAGAGACAAACTGACGCTGGTAGGACTTAGGATTTGATCCACCAAAACACCAAAACTAGAATCTAAACAAGTAGCTACTGGGGAAAGGAAACTTAGCCAAATTTCCCAACAAGGAGAGAGAAGAAATAATATAATCCTCCTGATCTGATCTTCTGATCTATATCCCAACTCAATCTAAATATCTGGTGAAGATTCCCTTCAGATTCCTTGCCCGGTTGAGAAGCTAAATTTCCTCCTCGTTTCTCAGATCTAGTCGATCACCACAGCTCCTAAATTCTGGTTTGCTGTGTGCAACTTATGATCTTGTGGTGTGTTGTGATCTGAGAAACTAAGGCCTATTTATAGGAAAATACTGGAATTCTATTGGGCCTGAGATTCATTGGCCAAACCAGGGACCAGAATTCAAATAGGAAATAAGGCCTATCAATTAATTAATTCCCATATTCAACCCAAAATATAATTAATTAATTAATATTGATTCATTCCACCAGAGAATCAATAATGTCCTACTTATTTGCTACCACGTTTTGAGGTACGGGTTGCATGAGCTCGGTTTATCCCCACATTTAAGGTTACAGACAATCGTTAATTAATTTAAGCTCTGACAAGCTATTTAATTAATTAACATCTTATATTCCTGAGTCAATCCACTCAAACCTTTTCACTTATGCTTGAACTTAATCAGCCTGCAGGACTTTAGCATAACGAACCTTTTGAGCTGCTCAGGGCGTGTCGCCATCCTATAGTGGATGTGGTTACCTAGTTCCAGTACCAGACAGTCACACACAAACTGCTATTACCCAAGATACAGATATACAAGCTCAACCAGAGCCTTTCACTGCAACTCAAAGTAATACACAATCTGCATATACTTTTGTACCTTCATATAGGCTTAAGATCTCATCAAGACATAGAGATCTAGATTCTTTTAATGTCTGATAAAAGAATCGATCTCGACTTAGGTCATTATCAATGTGTGCCCCATGATAAGTTAGGATTTTCACCAACTTATCTGATTGTTCTTTGACTAATATGTTCAGATTGTTTTTAGTATCTTTTTCGTGCATGAATTGGCTTTTGTACTTGTAATGTCGTGTTTGATGAATCATGCAGATTTTTGGTCGAAAACAGAGAAGAGTCGGATTCCCAGTTTCAGATCCACGTCGATCGACGGGGATGCCTCGTCGATCAATGAGGAAATTGGAGAAGCAGCAATCGACGAAGGAGAAGGAGAAGGTCGACGGAAGTAACAAAGCCCACGTCGATCGACGAGGGCGTTTCATCAGCATCGATCAACGCTTTTCTCCCATGATCGACGAGCATGCGGGATTCCTAATCTGAGTCTGCTTTGAAGATAAAGACATATCTAATCCTAGATACAGTTTGATACATCTTTCACTATTATAAATAGCCATGTGTAAATTTGTTTTTAGTGTGGAAAATTTTAGAGCAATTAAGAGATTTTTAGTATTGAAGATTTTTAGAAGATTTCTGAAGTTTTAGAGTTTTTATGTTTGAAGACAGAGTTCTGTGGGAAGACAATCAGACCAAAGTTTTTATGCAATTCAGGTTTTATTTTTCTATGATGAATATTATCATGAATATGTGTAACTAATCTCTTCCTCAGATTCTAGGGTTTCGAACTATCAATATATGCATGTTTTGATTAATTGAATTATTTTCCCTTTCCCTTCGTAGTTTGTGAAATCTGAGTTTATTCATAATCTTGAGTTTGCTGGCAACATCTTAGGATTAATTAGTTGATTACTTGAGACGTAACTTTAATAGTTTTCAATGGAAAGAGATTTTCACAATATAATCTGATTTCTAGTCGTAACTGAAGGAGATTGATTGTAGGGATAAATCTGTAGATCTTTGGAGTTAGTTAATTTATCTTGAGACCGAGAGGAGATAGGTAATTAATTAATCTACTTTATGAATTGTCAAACAAAGAAGTTCATAATACCTTTCTGATGTTTCACTACGAAGAGGAATTAAATTGGGAAATAATCAATTTATTCATCTATGTCATACTTGATAGGTAGATGTCCCTAGAATCTGTACTTCCCATAATCGTTTTCATCAAAAGTAATTTAGTTTTATGTCTTAATTTCAATTAGCAAGTATTGAGATTTTCAAAATAACCAAAACCCAAAAAATTTGATTTTCCCTAACTAGAGTTTTGAGAACTAATGTTTTAGTACTTAGGATTTTTCGTTACTTCTTTCCGTGTGGGATCGATAATTTTCATTTGCCGCTATATTATTAGCTCTGCTAAGTCGCTTGTTAAATAATTTAGCGATCACCCCACACCAGCATACCAAGCCACCCAAGATAAAATGCTTATTATCGCGTATGCTGCAGCCTACACCGACAGTTTATCCTGGAACTGTCTCAATTGTGATAACCATTTATATCTCGCTAGGTCAAACGATCCATACGATCTTCCGTGATCTACTACACACCGTATGATCTCCCTATCGACGAGATAAGAGGATAATTGTGTTTGCGACACATATTTGTTAATTCAGACAGGAGATGAACATACAACATTTATGATTCCCAGTATATTAACCAATCGACCTTGTACATAATATACCAATCATAATGTTTTCATTATAAATCCATCAATCTCCCACTTATACTCAAAACATTATACAAGTGCTTTCCAGAGTATAACGTGTCTAAACTAATCTAGCTATTACATCAATCATTCTACGTGGCTGGCTTTGCCCTCAGCCCAAGGTTACATACATGCATCTCGTAGACCTTCTGAGGCAGAGCTTTTGTGAATGGATCCGCTAGATTATCTTTTATATCAATCTTCTCTACTAGCACATCACCCCTTGCTACGATTTCTCGTATAATATGGTACTTCCTTTCAATGTGTTTTGTTGCTCTGTGAGTTCGTGGTTCCTTTGAATTAGCCACAGCTCCCAAATTATCACAATATACCGTGATGGTCTTGGGCAGCTTAGGAATCACGTCCAACTCCAGAAGGAAGTTTCGAAACCATACTGCTTCTTTCTAAGCTTCAGAAGCTGCCACATATTCTGCTTCCATGGTGGAGTCAGCATTGCACTTCTGCTTTGCACTCCTCCATGATATAGCCCTACCTCCCAATGTAAACACATAGCCAGAGGTGGACTTCTTTTCATCTCGGTCTGCCTGGAAATCCGAATCAGTATAACCCACAGGGCACAACTCCTCACACTGATAGACGAGATAATAGTCTCTAGTCCTTTTCAAGTATTTGAGTATGTGCTTTACCGCGGTCCAATGCGCCTGTCCAGAGTTAGACTGGTATCTCGCCACCATGCCTACAACAAAGCAGATATCTGGCCTCGTACATAGCATTGCATACATGAGGCTCCCCACGGCCGATGCATACGTCACATTCCTCATCTCATCTTTCTCCTTTTATGTCACCGTACACTGATCCTTGGAAAGATGTATGCCATGTCTGAAGGGTAACAGACCTTTCTTGGCAGTTTGCATGCTGAAACGGGCAATCATAGTATCCACATATGATCCTTGAGACAAGGTCAGCATCCTCTTATTGCGCTCCCGCAATACTTTTACCCCTAGGATGTATCTTGCCTCCCCAAGGTCCTTCATATGAAACTGTTCAGATAACCACCCATTTATGCCCGACAATACTTCCACATTGTCGCCAAATAGGAGAATATCATCTACATAAAGTGCAAGGAACACCACGCTTCCGCTGACACATAGACGGTACACGCAACTCTCATTTGAACATTGTGAACATCCATAAGATTTAATCACTTCATCAAAACGCAGATTCCATGACCGTGAAGCTTGTTTAAGTCCATACAGCGACTTCCTTAGCTTCCAGACCAAATGATGTCCCTACCTTCTTCAAGGTACCCGTTTAAAACGCGATTTTGACATCCATCTTCCAGATCTCTAGGTCCTTATGTGCTGCTATGGCTAGGAGTATACGAATGGACTTAAGCATGGCTACCGGTGAGAAGGTCTCGTCACAGTCTACACCTTCTTTCTGACTATAACCCTTCGCCACCAGCCTTGCTTTGAAAGTTGTAATTTCACCATTCGCTCTTTTCTTTCTTTTGTATACCCATTTGCACCCTATGGTTCGACAGTCATCTGACAAATCAATTTTCTGGTATACATCTATAGCCGTAATGGATTCTATTTCCGAATCCATGGCGATCAGCCATTTGTCTGCATCTTTATCAGATACCGCCTCGTCATATGTCCAGGGATTAGTATCATCCAGTCCGTTTTCCAGGATCAAGTCAGAGGACTCTCCCACGAACATATACCTCTCGGGTTGGTGAACAATCCTCCCACTGCTACGAGGCATCTGAACCGTGTCACTAGTTGGCACAGTACCCGTTGGTCCCATACCTTGCATTAGTGGCAGTGTTGGTATTGCCTCACCTATTACAGGTGGATTTACCACTACACTGGGCTTTCCTAATGGAATCGCTTCCTTATCCTCAAGCTCATGGAGGATAATTTCACTCTTGGATCCGTGGTTTCTTACATATTCGTCCTCCAAGAATCTTGTGTTTGTACTGACAACCACTTTCTGATTCTCAAGACAATAGAAGTAACTACCTTTCATTTGCCTGGGATATCCTACAAACAACATCAGCTTACGCCTACTTTCTAGCTTATCAGGTTCCTTTGTCAGCACATATGCCGGACAACCCCAAACCCTCAATCTGTTCAAACTTGGCTTTCGCCCATACCAAAGTTCTAGAGGCATTTTAGGAACTGATTAGAAGGTACCAGGTTAAGCAAATAGGTCGCTGTCTCCAAGGAATATCCCCAAAATGAAATCGGCAAGCTTGCATAACTCATCATCAACCTGACCATTTTCAACAGAGTTCTATTTCTTCTTTCCGCTACACCATTTTGTTGAGGGGTTCCTGGTGCAGTCCACTGGGATGTAATCCTGTTGTCTGACAAGTACTGCAAGAACTCATTACTGAGGCATTCTCCACCATGATCTGATCGTAGTGTCTTGATAGTCTTACCTAGCTTCTTTTCTACCTCAGCCCTAAACTCTTTGAATTTCTCAAAGCATTCAGACTTGTAGCGAAGCAAATAGACATATCCGAATCTTGAGTAATCGTCAATAAATATGGTGAAGTACTCATAACCTCCACGAGCTTGTGTGGACATTGGTCCACATAAGTCAGAGTGGATCAATTCCAACACATCCTCTGCTCGAGACTGACTTGCCTTAAAAGGCCTGGTCGTCATCTTTTCCTTTATACAGGATTCACAGATTTGATGCGGTACCACTTGAAAAGAATGCAAGAGCCCATCACATGTCAATCTTTTAATCTTCTTTAGATTGATGTGACCTAGTCTCAAGTGCCAGAGATATGTTTAGATTTGGCGCGGCTGTGCCACCATTGTGGGTGCCATGCACCGTCGCCATGCGCGACCGCCGTGCATGGACTGCTGCCATGCCGGCACTGTCGTGCGGCCCTTCGTTCTTTGTGTTCTTCGTTCTCTATTTTGCAGATTTAATTTTAAAAATAAAAGATTACATGGAATAAACCTAATTACAATTTAAAAAATCTAAATCTAACCACAGATTTATCTTGTGGGTGAAAAACGAATCCTCATAAAGGGGCGAATTAACCCGAGAACCACGAGGACAAAAAACATAATCATACAATCCAAAAACCATTCAAAGAATTCAATCAATAATAATCATGCAAATCATAGGCAATATTATTTTTTCCGATAGAGCCAATTAATGAACCTGGCTCTGATACCAATTGAAGGGATTCGTGAACTAAATCACGAAGTCCGTTTACCCGGATCGTTAATTGGAATATCAAAAATAAATTTCTATGCCTATGATTATTCCTAGCATGCTCCTATTGATTATGCATAAAGAAGGTTTATGCGGAATACCTGGATTGCAAAACCCTGAAGAACGAGTGCGCGGAGATTCCTCTTGATCTTTTCCCACGCACAAAGATTTAATTCCTAACAGATTGAGGAAATAAATCTATGAAAATTAGTATGTAATTTTTGTAAACAAGAAGGAGAGAGAAGAAAGAAGATAATCCTCCTAATCTGATCTTCTGATCTGTATCCCAACTCAATCTGAATATCTGTTGAAGATTCCCTTTAGATTCCTTGCCCGGTTGAGAAGCAGAATTTCCTCCTCCTTTCTCAGATCTAGTCGATCACCACAGCTCCCAAATTCTGGTTTGCTGTGTGCAACTTATGATTTTGTGGTGTGTTGTAATATGAGAAACTGAGGCCTATTTATAGGAAAATACTGGACTTCTATTGGGCCTGAGTTTCATGGGCCAGACCAGGGACCTTGATGTTCTTCCCAGAACTCAGTATGGTTGGCTAGACGCGTGTGATAGTCAGAATCATAGAATAAGAACTGATTGCTGTGAATATATCTTTGAAGGATATATTCACCAAGAAGTAGCTTAAGCTTTAATGCTTAGCCTCGTGATTTGAACCTCGTAGCACGAATGCTTAACTTTAGTTGGAAACTCAAGTCTCATGAATAGAATCACGGAGTAAACAGAGAGCTTTTGAGTGGAGAGAATGACAGAGTAACGACTTAGCTTTTCAGAGGATTCAGATGTCTTCTTCATTCAAAATGTCGGGGTATTTATAGGCGATTCCTCAGATGATTTGAAAATCTGTCTGTTAGACACATTAATCCAATCGTTAGAGACATGGAGAATGTCGTCTAATCATACCCCTTCTTTGGTAAGTTTGCTCTGCTCTGCTCTGAAAAAGGTTGTACTTCATGTACTTCCTACCTTTTCTTGTCAGGCTCAACTTTAGTCCAAGGAATTCAAGTATGGACATCCTCGTACTGACTTTTACTTAGTAATCATATGCCTTTAATTCTGAATGAGCTTAGTTCTTCTTGTGTTCCACGTACTTTACGAAGTAAGGTCTCCATACTGAAATTTCATAGTCAATATGGGCAACTCTCATACTGACTTCTCATAAGTCAATTTGGCAACTTCCATACTGAGTTCCCAAATTCAGTATAGGTCTTGGGCCATACTTGGTGAAACTAAGTTTCACGCACAAACACTTCTTCATATCTCGAGCACATCCTTTGCTCGGACTTCAGCACCCAAGTTCTATTACAAACACGAATAATCCTATATATGAATTACATTTTAGAACTCTAAAAACTTAGTGCTAAGTGAGTTTTGACATATCAAAACATCAAACTAAGGAGGGAACTAAAATTTAATTCCTAACAATATTATTAGGCTACAAATTTTAGATTAAATTAGCATTCCTAATTATATTTATTAGCTAATACTAACAAATTATTTTTGTGTTGCGTGTTAGAAAAAAACACAATCAAATTGAAATGACGCACAACCTTTTTTATTAAAATAAAATACGATAATTAAAATTTTATTGTGAATACCTTTAAAATCACTCCATTTGAATTGAAGATCTATTAAATGCATATTTTAACTACTTGTGGTTCAAATATACGATAATTAATATGTAACTATTACAAGTGTATCAGATATAGGAAGGCCAATACTTTTGCAATAGAGAATCTTTGTTTTATACATATTTACAAATACTAGGTGTAGAAGTTGAGACACAAACTTGGTTGGGTGTCAACAAATGTTTCTTGTGTGGAAATCAGAGTGAAAGAAATTGCCTTTCTTTAAGTGGGGAGCAATGGTAACAAGTCACGGTATACCACAAATCTCATATGATATGAGAATAAGGCTCCATTTTTAAGCGCAATGAGTAAGTATTTTAATAATTAACTAGTATTTCACCCACGCGTTGGGGTGTAATCGAACCGAGTCGAGTCGAGTAGTGTCGTGCTCAAGTTTGACTCGTTTAGTTATATGATAACAAATATAATATTTATATTATATATATATATATATATATATATATATAGAGAGAGAGAGAGAGTAGTGATCATATAATAAGTGAGTTTCCCATGCTAAATGAGAATAAATCTGGGCGGTTGATTTATGTGAATGGACGCACCAGATTATTTTGATTCCTTAAAGTTTTTCGCATGAGATTTAAGTAAAAAGGGTACAATAGTAATTGCAATGTGTAATTTTGGTAACCGTCTCCTCTATTTTAGATCTAAATACTCTCTCTCCTAATTTTCTCTTTCCTCCCATTATAATCAAATGATTATATCTTTCTCGATTCAAATCTATTTTTTACGAATCATATATCAAATTAAACGTATTTTTACGACGATTCATATGATATCCATATTGGATATGTTAAATTAGAAGATTCGCACGAAAATCATGATTTTATATTCAGCTGGTATATGTTCTTCATTATATTTACGTTCAGGATAAAAAATGCATAAATTACGCATAAAAAATGTTCCAAAATATCTGCATTTTTTGCATCAAATGATGCATTATTAACTTGAATAAGATGCATTTTTATGCTAAAGCATATGCATTTTTGTATTCATATTGAGTGCATTTTTTACATTGATACGTTCAGGATAAAAAAATGCATCAATTACTCATAAAAAATGCATAAATTGCGCATAAAAAATGTTCCAAAATATCTGCATTTTTTGCATCAAATGATGCATTATTAACTTGAATAAGATGCATTTTTATTCTAAAGCATATGCATTTTTGTATTCATATTGAGTGCATTTTTTACATTGATACGTTCAGGATAAAAAAATGCATCA
>JAPKLW010001153.1:60935-78480 GCA_026898455.1 Plectranthus barbatus | reverse complement strand
TAAGATGCATTTTTATTCTAAAGCATATGCATTTTTGTATTCATATTAAGTGCATTGATTATATGTTGCAGTTTTATAACTAAAATGTTGCATTTTTTACATTGAACGTATGCATATTATGAACTGCATGAAATGAAATTATTGAATATACATTTTTTACATTTTTGCCCTTTTATGCATTGCGTATGTGCAAAAAATGCACCGAAAATTGGACGAGATTTATTTAACCTGAGCCGTAGATTGAAATATTTAATGGCTCAGATTTTTTCTCATTTAACATGGGAAATCCTATTATCACCTAATCACTACCCTATATATATATATATATATATATATAGTGCATTCTAGGCTGAACTCATCTCCCTGAATGAACTATGAACTTTCATTGTAGTGTGTGTAATTGATCATTATAGAGTGTATGATACCTCATTACAGTATCATATACACTACAATGAATAATTTTACACACAATAATGAAGTATCATATTTACTACTATAATGAACTATCATATACACTACAATGATCAATAATCCACACAACAATAAAAAGTTCATAGTTCATTTAGGACATTTAGTTCGGATTTGAACGCAACTCTCTCTCTCTCTCTCTCTCTCTATATATATATATATATATATATATATATATATATATAGAGTTGCGTTCATTTCTGAACTAAGTGTTGTGAATGAACAGTGAACATAAATCCTACCTTTGATTTATCTAATCCAGCGGCTCAATTAATGACACGTGTCAATTAAATATTATTTTTTTTATTTCATTAAGGGTAGTATGGGTAATCTAGTGGAATTAAATTATGGACGGTTATTAAGTTTGGTAACTGCAATATTTACTCAAGATTTGATTTATATCATATCTTTTTTAGGTTCCTCTTTTAGTTTCCATTATTTATGCATAATTCTCTCCAAATCAAATCCCTACAGATTTATTCAAAATTAAGAGCCCGTCTGCAATTCCTAGAATTTTTTTCCCAACGAAAATTCCTTTCTCCACCATTAGCCACCACCGTGCAACCTGTTGTAGGAGGATTGCTGCATGCGCCACCTCTTTGGAGCCAACGACACAGGATCTTTCCCCCTCCCCCACGGTGGTGCTCACTGCATGCCATCGTTGCTTGGTATTTTCTAGGTTTTTTGAAGACATTTGTCTTCATTTTCATTAGATATTTCCGCCGATAGGAGATTTTCTCCACCCGTGCGCGGCCCAGCGCAGGCGACACCGCCGCCCTATATCTTGCCGTCCGAATATTTGCGGTCCAGTCTTAAAGTCCGATTCGCGATTTGGCCATTCCACTTGGACGATTTTCGTCCAAGATCCGCTGTTATGACTAGTTGTTTGCTGCCTTGTCTCGTCTGGCGATGTCGACGTCATTCTTCGAATCCGGCTGACACTTGGTGGATCGCCTTCACGTCAAGATTTTTTTTTTTTTTGTCATATGCAATTATCATTTTTATTTTATGTGAGTGTCATTATTTATGAATAAATGTATCATTCTTCGAATCCGGCTGACACTTGGTGGATCGCATTCACGTCTAGATTTTATTATTTTTGTGTCATATGCGATTGTCATTTTTATTTTATGTGAGTGTCATTATTTATGAATAAATGTATCATTCTTCGAATCCCTATTTAACGAATAATTAAATTTGTTTATACATTTAATGATAATATATTACTGGAAGTTGAGAGAATAACCTTATAATGACACACAAAGTCATAAACAATGCCACACAAAGCAATAAATAATGATAACGATTAACTTAAGATTATGGAATAAATCGTGGTGCATTTTCTATTTCCAATTTATTTGATAATAATGGAAAAAATCATTAATGACAACCAACAAACATGCTAAATATTCGATTAAATTTGTCTAGATCGTGGGTTGATCTTAATTGGTACTGTCCCCATAAATTTCGACTTTCAGTTTTTAATTGTGCGGATTTTTTATTTTTTTTCCGTTTATGCCCTTTAAATGACAAAAACTAGCCTATTTAATGATAGACGGAAAGATTTAATCTGGAACGTTGATTTACAAAATGGATGGTTAGATTTTGTTCTCTGTTCATTCACATATACATGTTCAGCCTAGATCACTCCCCTATATATATATATATATATATATATATATATCATATTATGTTGACTTATATTTATTTTGATTAATTTGTAAATTTTATTTTATAACACTAAATGTTAGTTTTGATTTAAAGAATGTTTATATATTATTTATTTTTCTAAATCGGAGATGGGTCTCCACACGACTCAAAAATACTACCAATTAATAATTGATAAATCACTTAACCACTCGTGCTCCTAGACCGAGACTTATATATTATTTTCTTGATATGATAAATTTTACTTCAAAAATTACCTTATTTTTTTTTGCTTGAAAAAGTTTCAATATGTTATTATTAAAAAACTTTAACTTTTCAAACAATTACTTCTCTTTCTCTCTTACTATTTAAAATAAACTTTGATAACTGATGTATCAATTGTTTGTTATATCATTAAATTTAACTGCATGCATTAATGACTGTTTATACATATTAGACTTGGACCTCAAACTACTTGACATACAATTTGATTTACTATTCTAACATATGTTATAAATTTACACACTAAATATATCTGGTTGATCTGCCCTTTAATGTCATTAATAAAATCATGATATCACACTATTGTGATGATTCTTATGCTTCTTTAATAGCAATTTTGATATCCAGAAAATTCTCTCAATGATATTAACCTTTATACGGTATTATTTCATCGTCGATAGTACATATCTCATACTAATTCGTTCCAACATTTAGTTATTTTGTATTTGTGAGTTCAAGTTAAAATAACTTCACCATTTGTATTTCTTGGTACGAAATCCATGTTTGCTCTTTGGCTATTATAGCATAAACATTATGTTTCAATTCTTATAATTTTATCTTAATTCATTTTTTTTAATTCTCTCCACTTTCTTTTATGTGGTTGTCAATTTATTTACTCCATTCACCTTATCTCTTCATTGATTGCGTATTTTTTAAATAATATGTCTAACGTTGAATAAATATTCTCAAACTCATATATGCTTTAAAGTTTTACAATTTTCAATGCAAGAAAAAGAAACATATTTATTCATGTGTATGGTATATCACTATAGTTTTACAAAAAAAAAAATTATAAAATGATCACTTTAGTTGATTATTTTTAAGCCGAAGTAAAGACCAACAACCTATCATGGAAAATAAAAACTAAACTTTATGCACTCGTTTACTGTAAAATAATGCATGCTATATTGTCTCAATTACTTCATCCACACAACAAACAAATTGGATTCATTTTAGAACCTCTTTGAATGATTTTTTCTTTAGTTTCAATTCTCTCTTTCTTTAATTGAAACAACATATAATATTGAATTTCACTATAATTTGTCTTCTTAAAATTTTAAATTATTTTACAATGTAATGTGTCACAATAATATTTTTGCAGTAATATTTCATATTTTAAATTATTTTAGTTATATTTTGAACATGACCTTCTAAAATATCTATTATTTTATTTTATCTTAAAAATATTACAGTATTCTATTTTTTTCATCTTTTATTTTTAATGTAAATTTTAGATTCTAATACATTTTACTTATAATGTATTAAATTAAAACTGATATGTCTTTTACTATTTATTTATATTTTATTTTAAAATACTCTAGCAATACATATAAAATACATACTGATATCATATCAATAGAAAGATGAGTTAAGTAAAATATTTACCATTTCATAATGACATAACATTGTAACTTAATTAATGAACCATTAAAATAATTACAATTTTATAATAATATCTCTGTTATTGTTTTAATATATATAAATTAGTTATAGATTTGTCATTTGAGTAATAAAATTAACACTTCTCCTTTTTTTTTAATCATGTACTCCAATAATAATAATAAATTATCACAGAAAAAGAAAGAAAAAAAAAAAGGAGATAAAAGCTTGGATGTAATAAATTAATTATATATCAACTTTACTTTATTTTCAAACTTCACGGCCTTCACGTCGTAGCCTTTACCTTTTACTATTGTTTTTCGATATTTTTTTTAACAAAAGAAAACGATCGATGGATTGAAAAGAGTCTCGTCTAATTCTTAATTCAAAGAAATAATTTTGGAGACACTTTCGTCATATATATATTTTTTTTAAAAAAATTCTTATGTGAGAAAAAAAATAAATCATATCTATTATATTTAAATAAATCAATGGTTGATATATAATCGAACAATAACTAAAACATGATCAATCAACATATTAATATTGCTTGATTATGTTTTAGTAGTTGCTTGATTATTATGTTGTTTGATTGTGTTTCAGTTGTTGCTTGATTGTATATCAACCATTGATTTATTTAAATCCAATGGACATAATTCATTCCTTTTTTTCTTAGATGATAATTTCTCACCTGATCCGCTCCATATATATATATATATATATATATATATATATATATTCTTATTTTCATTCATTTTTTCTTCATTACAAATGAGTTATTTCATAAAATATCGAATCACAACATTATAAAAAAATACTCTGACTAGGGAGCTCAGCTCCTATGTAGATCCGCCAATGTTTAAGGGTGGTCGGAGGAAAAATTATAAATCATCATGTCCAAAATCTTTATTTAAAGAAAAAAGAAATAACAGTCCCATGAAAATTTTTAGTTTACCATGCAACTCAAAATAGTGCTTGTTTATATAAGATTTAAAGCTTGGTTAGTTTAAGAATGATGCTTGTTAATCATTTATGCTTGTTTAATTCTACAACGACGATCAATTTGCTTACTGTCAACATTATTTTCTTTAATTTAAAAATCATTACATCTTTCACTAATTCTATGGAAACATTAAATGTTGATCGAAAAACGTACCAATAAATAAAGTAATTTGCAGTTGCATTATGACAAGTTGCACGAATGGAGGAAACAAAAGGTGAAAAATTATTTTATAAGCCATAAAAATGGAGTAAAAACAAGGAATAAAAAAGCAGATGCCAAAAAAAAAAAAAAAAAAAGTGTTGGTCAAAGACTTTCAACAAAGGGAGATGAGATTTGTGGGGATCATCTTTTTCCAATTTGGCGCCATCCGCCATATGAAATCAACGGCCTACATTCGCCCAATCAAAATTTATTGTTTGACAACAAATAATTTTCACCCATTGCATTGGAGGAAATGGAAAAGGCAACTTGTATAGATGTAAAATAAAAAACATATTTATTATCAAGTGGTAAAACCTTTTCAGCTGTTAAATAAGAATAAATCTAGAGCATTAAAGATCAAAATCAACACATGTGAACAATTAAATCCGTCCAAATTTTGGTGCATTATTTGTGTTACCATCTAACATTCAAGGGAAAAATGTGAAAAATTTATATTCAAGAATTTTATTTCGTGCAGTTCATAAAACATAATATTCATATGTTTGATGTAAAAAATGCAATATTTTGGGCATAAAATTTCAGCATATAATCAACGCAAAAAATGCACTCAATATGAATACAAAAATGCATATGCTTTTGCTAGGATTTTGTTAGATAAATACTTCCTTACTTTTTGTCTTTTGGTGGTCAAATATTGTAAGCCATCTTAGTCAGTTTTTCAATTTCAAGAGTTCTAAACTGTAATCCTTGTATAGGACCGATCGAGTTGTAATAGAACTTAGGCTGAAGACCGAGCAAAGGAGAATACTCAAGAACTGACTACATGCACAGCTTGAAACTTGGTTTTCACCAAGTATAGCCTTAACCAAAACTAAGTTGGAGCACTCACTATAAGGTTTTCCATACTGACCAGGAGAAATCAGTATGAGGGCTTCCCTGTACTAACTAGGAGAAGTCAGTGTAAGGGTTTTCCATACTGATCAGGAGAAATCAATATGAGGGTGTTTTCTATACTGACTGTGGACAGTCAGTATGAGGGTCTACCATACTGATTATGGGAAGTCAATATAAGGGCTAAAGCTATACTGACCTTGAAAAGTCAGTATAAGAGCCTCTACCTTTAAAGCACGAGCTATTCGAAAGATATCGAAGCTCAGTCAGACTTAGGCATATACTTGCTCAAGTGAAAGTCAGTACGAGGTTATCCAAACTTGGATCACACGGACTGAAACTTAGTCTGACATAAAGCTAGTGTATAGTACACTAACGCAGTAGAGTAGAGCGAAAACAAATCTACGACATGGGCTACGATTGAACAATATCTTTCATGAGTCTAACGTCTGGATTTATGTGTCTAACGGGCAGAAAATTCACACGACAAAGGGCAATTTACTAGGCCATCTCTCTTCTAAATCTCTTTGAGTTTTCCGTGTTTCTTTACACGAGACTTGAGTCTTTGACTCAAGTTACTACACCTTGCCATCTTCTCCTAGCACGAGGCTGAAGCTTTATATATTCATAGCAGTCAGTTTCCTAGTTTGGGATACTAATTCTCACAGGCGTATGCCAACAACCTGAGATCTGGGAAGAACAGTAAACATCCAACGACCGGGAATAAGGCTGCGGGGTGTTGTCCTCACTTCAACCTGAAGACTAAGTTTACAAGGAGTTCCTAGGCTAGTGCCATAGCTGACCGATGACCGAATGTTGAAGCCGCTGACGGACTATGTATAGATCGTAAGGAGGCTTGTACTTACGTAGTGAACTATCCAGACTTTGGGTGTGAAGAGTGGATGTAGGATATTGAGATCCGAACCACTATAAATCTTGTGTGTTCATTAATGTTTTACTTTCCTGCTCTGTTTTTTTTTTGTTTCACAATACTGATTATAGAAACCTTCAATACTTGTCCAAGTATTGAAGTGTATACTCTGTGAAACTGACTTAACAAGAACAGACCGAAGCTTAAGTCTTATACACACTGAACTGATTATACTCTATTTATCCGAACCTGTGCAAGTGGTTTATTTATTACTTCCGCTGCATATTCAAACCTTCCACTGCACGTTTTTGTACTCTGATTTCGGGACCCACAAGTGGTATCACGTGCCAAGGTTCTTACAGACTAAGGTTGCGTTGAGTCACTTAGGACCAGACCTTTGTTTTCTGCACTTGGTTTCTGTTTGTGTGTTTTCAAGCTTAGGTACGTAGAGATAGCACAGATTTCGAAGCTTCCACAGTACTCATAAGAAGATTTTGAGCTATAGAAGAAGCGCTCGTTGATAATGCTGAAGAACATTCTCCCAGAGATGAGTGAGGTTTTATCTCTTGGACCACTGAAGATCACAAAAGTGAATACTCAGCTCGGACGAGCTGAAGGTTAGGAGATAGTGGAGAAGCCTTATGCAGAGTGGACGAACGACAGAGTTCGTTTCGGCTGGATTCAGTGGCCATGGAGCTCATCCTTCAATCCCTACCAAAGCCACTAGTTGTTAAAACTTTCGAGCACAACAACACCAAAAAGATGTGGGAATTTCTTGGCACTCTTAGCCAAGAAACAACTCAGATGAAGCCAAACAAGCTTCAAAACTATGTAGATAAGTATGAATCTTTTCAAATGTTTCCTGGTGAAAATGTTAAATCAATGGAAGCTCGATTCAATATTATCTGCGAGCTAAAAAACTTGGGGGAGAACTTATGAGATTGCATATATGAATGCAAACATTCTCTCCAAGATGCCCTAGGAGGACTGGTTTATCAAAGTCACCAGCTTGAAGGAGAATGATCTCTCCAAGATGACGACCAAGGACGTGTTCGCCCAGCTCCAAGCCCATTAATGGGACACATCCAGAAGAAGATGCTACATTTTTCGCAAAAAAAGAGTTCAAGAGAAGGCGTCAAAAGCCTTACCAAGCTGACAGATCATCCGGACAGGTGTCTACATCAAAGTCAGAACCAACACCTTCCTATCAGAGAAAGGAGGAAGAGAGCTCAATAGAAGAGCTTGAGGAGCAGATGAGGAAGCTGACAAGACTTCTTGAGAGAGCCAAAGCCAAGAAGGAAGGCTCACAATCCAGTGAACTAAAGTTCAGCGAGAGACCTCCTAAAGCATGCTTTGAATGCAACTCTCCAGACCACCTCAAGTATGAGTGCCCACTGGTCTCCAAGGAGGAAAGGGAGCGCTTGAAGAGGGTGTTCGAGAAGAAAGCTTCCAAAGCAGTTGCAAAGGACATGCTTTCCAAAACTGAGGTGCCAGACATCTCAGACAATGATGATGGCTGCTACACATCAGACGATGATGCCGTGGAGGAAGCCTTCCTGGTGCTGATGGCCATGCTTGGAGAGGAGGAAGAAACTGAAGCTGAGTCGCAAATTCGGGTACACATCTCTAAATCAGTTTCTATTCCTATAACATGCATTGAAGAGGGCTCTGAATCTTATTGCTCAAACTCAGAGGATGTTACCCTCGAAGCTTTAAATAGAGAATTTTCAAAATTTTATGAACTGAAAAATGTTTAGGCTGGTGAAAATGTTTCACTGAAACTTAAATTTTCATAACTGACTGAGGAGATCTAAGGATCAAAGTCAGTAAGTGATGAACTAGCCAAACTTAGAGAAGAGCATATTACTTTACTTGAATCTTTAAAATCTCTTTCTAAAGAATGCGAATCTCAAAAACTGAAAATTGCTAGTGATCAAAAACTTATTTGTTCACTTTATTTTAGTGCTAGCAAAGCTTCAGAAGCTTTAAGTCTACAAAGAGATCCATCTGATAAATCAGGACTAGGCTTTTCAGAAAATATTTTGAGCCATCATGCATCAACTTTTGAAACTAGGAATAATTCGAATCATCATTTTAAGAAGAATTATAGTTTAGAAGTTAAGTTGTTAAGTAAAGGAGTAGTCAGTATGGACAAAGACTCCTTAGTGGCTAATCAGGATAGAAGGGGACAATCAGTTTCAAAACTAATGTTGGTACCCAGGCTTAGGAAGGTTTTGACTCATAAGTCGAACAAACCTGAGATGAAGCCCATTATGCCTAGGAAGTGGGTGAAGCAGAATGTTCCTAATGCAAGGAAATCCACTTCAACAGCTAAAACCGAACTTTATAGAAAGTTAATTTCATTTCCGGATTCTAGAAATCCGAGGTTCCCAACTCATTACTCGTATGAGAAGAGAACTTATCCATATAGGAAGAACACCTATACGAGGTCTGAGTCCAACCATTTCTCTATTTTGAGGACAAGGAAGACTGTACACTCCGGACTAGGTTTCCGAGAACCCAACCTAAACTTAGCTTCAAGAAAGTTAGTTTTCAGGAAGTCAGTTCTCAGAAATCTGATTTCAAGAAACTCAGTTTCCGGCAAGGTGTCACACACCCACTCTTTTCTTTCAAACATGCATAGGAATAGCATCAATTATCTAAAGAGGAAGAGAAAGGGAGAAGAAGTTGTGACACCTAGATTTAAGGTGAAGCAAGTATGGATTCCCAAAGGATGGATCCATAAGACTAACCCTGCAGGACCCGCAGAAACACGAGTACCTTTAGTCTAACTTTATCTGTTTTGCAGGTACAGGGTCACCAAGGCCAGCTCAAAAAGAAGAAAAGAGCGTGGATTTTGGACAGTGGATGTTTAGCTCATATGACCGGTGAAAGCTGTTGGCCCCGGATATCAGGGTATACTTTGGCAGCGGAAAATACGTAAGTTCGTTTCTTGCACTCTGCTGGTTACACAGCTGACTGGGACCTTGTCAGCTGGTAAGTCAACTGGCAACTGAGTATTCAGCTGACTGGCAACTGGCTGGTCAGCTGATGACTCAGGACTTAGAAAATTTTAGAGACGAGTTTGCACAGTTATAAACTGGTTTCAGTTATACTCCAGCACTTGGGTGCTGGGTTTTAAATCAGTAAGTAAATGCTGAAAGCTGATAAAGACAAAAGGATTTTTATAGTGGTTCGATCAACTGATCTACGTCCACTCTCCAGTCGACTCACTGGAAATTCACTATAAGAGCAATCAGGTACAAAGTTCCTACGATCTATCTCCAGCTGGTAGATGCCCCGTCTACCAGTCCACTGGATCAACCGCTCCCGGTCCTTGTCCTTCTTCAGCTCTCGTCAGATGGATGGAGTGCGAGCACGTCACTTCAACCTCCTCCTCTGACTGGTTGGGTGTTGAGTTCTCCCAAGAACGTAAAGAGTAATCGGTCACAGGTGTCCTACGATCTATCTCTAGCTGGTGAATGCCCCGTCCACCAGTTCACTAGATCAACCGCTCCCGGTCCTGTTTCCTCTTCAACTCTTGTCAGATGGTGGAGTGCGAGCACGTCACTTCAACCTCCACTGCTGACTGGGTGTTTTAGTTCTCCCAAGAACGTAGATCCTTTTGCGGCAGAATGCCCGTAATAACTCAAGTGCTGGCTGGCACAGGAGCTGCTGTGAACTTCCTCGGAAGAGAAAGAACACCAATGAGATCTAAACTTACAAGCTGGAAGCTTGAAGTCTCGTGTTTGAATAGATCAACACAATGAAAGCCTTAAGAAAGGCCTCGAAAGATTTGCTTGCGCGTAAGAGCTTTCGGAAGGAGAGAATGATCTTGAATGTTTGGAAGCCAGCAAGCGTCTTAAATGTTGGTAGCTCCGACCTATTTATAGACGCAGGATCCCATTCAAATTTCTAGCCGTTTGGACTCATCCGGAAAGGTGTCAGACCTCGGATGTCCTTTTGATGGCGGCAGGTATGCTTTTCTGGAAAGCGCCATACCTTTGTCCACTTTATCTGACACAGATCTCTTTGTGTCAGAACGGCTCTATTTCGTCAGTACGAGGAATCACAACTGGTGTCTTGTAACTGATAGACTTTAAGGTATCCTCCTTAAGGTCATACTTTGTCAGTTGATTCCTCAGACGAATCTTCTTTTTGTCTCTAAGACTCTGGGAGAGCGAATCTTCAATTCAGCTGGTAACATCCGACTGGTAGATCATGCTGGTGATCTTGTGCTGGCAGTCTCTGCAGGTGACTTTCGCTGGCACAATCTAAGTCTACCAATATGTCTGGATGTTAACTCTTGGAATCTCCCATGACTGGTGACTTCACTGCTGATGAACAGTAGCCAGTCATTAGCTCTACTCATGCTGATGAACAGTGTCAGCATGAGTCTTTGTCAGCCGCTTGCTGGTGAGACTTCTCTCAACTGGTAAGCACATCTCATGCTGGTGAACAGTAGCCAGCATGAGTCTTGATCAGCTGCGACTTACAACTCAAAAGACCTAAACAGGACTTTACATTTGAGACTAGAGCTATTCTAGAGACAAACTGACGCTGGTAGGACTTTGGTTTTGATCCACCAAAACTATAATCTATACAATTAGCTACTGGGGAAGGGAAACTTAGCCAAATTCCCAACAATTTCCCAACAAAAGCAATCTCCTTTCAAAACTAAGAATATCAAGAGGACCACTAGTCAGTTTTGGAGATGACTCAAAAGGGAGAGTAATTGGCAAAGGATGCTTAGAATGCAATGAAATCATCTTCAACAACGTATCCTTAGTCACCAACCTCAACTACAATCTGCTGAGTATCAGTCAGCTTATCCAATTTGGATATGAGGTGACTTTTTCCGAAGAAGAATGTTGGATCAAAGACAAAGACTCCAAGGAGACTGTGCTGAAAGGTGTAAAGAAAGAGAGTCTCTACTATATGGATTGGGAGAGTGGATATCATGGCACGTGCCTTGTCGCAACAATCTCATCCCAAGAAGGAGTTACTGGCTATAGCATAAGAGACTTAGCCACCTAAATTTCTAATCAATAAGACGTTTAGCTAAACACAAGCTTGTGGAAGGCCTACAACAAGTCAGTTTCAAGAAGGAAGAAGGTGTCTATAGAGCGTGTAAGATGGGAAAGCAAACCAGAGCATCATTCAAGAATTAAACCATCACAGCAAGCACAGATAGGATCCTCGAGCTACTTCATATGTATCTATTTTGACCAGTCAAGCCGTCTACCATTGGAGGAAAAAGGTTCACTCTCGTTGTGGTAGATGACTACTCGAGATATACATGGGTAAGGCTGCTGAAGAGCAAGGATGAGGTGAAGCTTCAACTTCCAAAGCTCATTCTTCAAGTGTAAAACAACAAAGGAGTCACCGTCAAAAGAATCAGATCTAACAACATGACAAAGTTTTGCAATGGTCCACTAATGGACTTTTGTGCTGATGCTGGCATTACTCATGAGAGGTCAGCTCCAAGGACGCCCTAACAGAATAGTCTTGCCGAACAAAGAAACAGAACACTCAAGCATGCAGTCAGGACTATGCTTGTTGAAGCTGACTTAAGAGAAGGTTATTGGGAAGAAGTTTTGATGACGGTTTGTTATACTCTGAACAGAAGCACTATCAACAGTCACCATCACAAAACCCATACGAAGTCTTCAATGGTCGTAAGCCTTCTATAGCTCATCTTCGTGCTTTTGGTTCTCCATGTTACATCCATAACAATGGAAAGTCTAAGCTGAATACTTTCAGTCCCAAGGCAGATGAAGGTGTGTTCCTTGGATATGGACACCCTTCATACAAGGGATACAGATTACTAAACAAGACCACCAAACTTGTGGAAGTAACATGCTTTGTTGTTTTTTATGAGTCTATTTTAGTGCGCAGGACCTTAAAGGACCTGGAACTTGGTGATTATGAGGTCAATAAAGGATGTGAGAGACTCATTTCTAAAAAAGAAGATTCAACTCAAGTTTCTCAGGCCAGATCAGTGAATAATCATCCAAGTATGCTAAAACGAGGCTGGTGATGCGATTGACCCTGCTGAGGCCTTTGGTTCACTAACGATTAACGCAAACATCAATCAAGGGGGACTTTAGGAGATCATAACAGAGCCCAGTTTGAAGGCCAAACTGGAACATAGTTGCCTACTTAAACTGACTTTCCAGACGATGAAGGTGCTCATCTTGAAGATGTCCAACCGGCGGTGTGTGAAGAAGACCAAGGAGCGCAAGATATGGAAGTTATCACTGGAGAAGGAGTCTCCAGTCAAAGTGACTTAGTTCAAGTTCCAGTATCGGGAGCAGACAATACTGAGTATCCTAAAGAATTCGTTCAACCAGTTGAAGTTACCCAGCTCCAGAAGCCGAAATGGTTAAGGAACCATCCTGAGGAAACCGTGTTGGACAATGTTTCCAAACCAGTTCGCACGAGACAAGGGAGCGCATTGCTTTTTTGTTTTATATCTCATGAATAAGAGCCTACGGAGATTGGAGATGCTCTGAAGTCAACTGAATGGATTAACGCCATGCAAGAGGAGCTTGCAGAGTTCAAGATAAATGAAGTTTGGTACTTGGTGGATCGACCAAATCATCAGTTAGTTATCGGCACCAAATGGGTCTTCAAGAACAAGAGAGACGAGACATGGAGTATAGTGAGGAATAAAACAAGACTGGTAGCAAAAGGATATACTCAATGTGAAGGGGTCGACTTCGACAAAATTTTTGCTCCGGTGGCCAGACTTGAAGGGATCGTCTATTCCTTGCTTATGCCGCCCACCACAACTTCACAGTTTTTCAGATGGATGTGAAGAGTGCCTTTCTGAATGTGGAGCTAAAAGAAGAAGTATATGTGGGACAGCCTCCGGGCTTTGAAGAAGGAAATCAAGTTTACAAACTGAAGCAAACTCTCTATGGGTTGAAGTAGGCACCTAGAGCTTGGTATGGGATGTTGTCTCAACTTTTCCTTAAGAATGGTTTCCGAAAAGGCAAAATTGACACAACGCTGTTCAGAATTAAGGATGGATCAGACTTTCTTCTAGTGCAGATCTATGATGATGATATTATATTCGGATACAGAAACTTGAAGATGTGTGAAAAGTTTGCCCAACTAATGCAGAGCAACTTTTAGATGAGCATGATGGGCAAACTGACTTACTTCTCGGGTCTTCAAGTCATTCAGTCCGAAGGAGGAATCTTCTTCAATCAAAAGAAATACACCAAGGACTTGATCAACAAGTTTTGTCCGGAGAAGACCAAGCCCTTGAGGATGCTGATGAGCCCAAGGGCTCAAATCAATCTTGATGAAGAAGGCGAAGCATCCAACCCAACCGCATACAGAGGCATCATTGGATCACTCCTATACTTAACTACAAGTAGGCCAGATATTTCCTACTCAGTTGGAGTATGTGCGAGGTGTCAAGCCAATCCGAAGAAGTCGCATATGGAGGCTGTCAGAAGAATAATCAAAAACCTCAAAGGGACAGAATCACTAGGTATTTGGTACCCGAAATCTGACGAGCTTACTCTCAATGCTTATTCAGATTCAGATTTTGGAGGATGCAGAATCAACAGGAAGAGCACAAGTGGAACATGTCAGTTCCTAGGTCACAAGCTTGTAAGTTAGTTCAATAATAAACAGCTCTCAGTCTCCACGTCGACAACCAAAGCTGAGTATATTGCTGCCGCAAGATGTTGTGCTCAATTGCTTTGGATCAAGCAACAATTGCTGGACTATGATATTGAAACTGGGTGCCTGCCAATCTATTGTGATAATTGCATTACAATGTGCATCACAAAAACCCAGTTCATCATTCCAGAACCAAGCACATCGACATAAGACATCACTTCATCAAGAAGAAGGACGTGTCCGTAGAGTACATCCGAACTGAAGATTAACTAGCGGACATCTTCACCAAACCACTCCCAGAGACCAGATTCAAGGAGCTTTGCATCAAACTTGGTCTATTTTAGATCGACGAGATCCTTAATGAAGAAGAGTGATGCTAAATAAAACTGAGTCCGGGCTCTCAGTTTTGCTCATGAATCTTAAGGAAGATCGGCTGCATTTCAAAACTGAGTTCAAACTCTCATTTTATCTAAACTTGGTGTGTTACTCAACACGGAGACTTCATACTTATTTAATCTTTGAAGAATACTTCTTCAAGTGGTGTCTACACAACTCAGTATGAAGCTCTTCACACAACAAGAAGAAATCATCTCCTAAAGCATCCGAAGAAGTTGAAACTTACTCCCACTAAGTTTCGAACTGACTTGCTAAAGAAAACCAAGTTTTTTGTTTTAATACTTGGAAGATTTCTGAAGGACAGATGCAAAATTAAACCGAGTACCAATTCTCAGTTTAGCAACTGACTTTCAGTTAGTTTGGAATTTCGAAAGGCGGGATTTCGAATTTTAAAGGCGATCACAGCAGTTACATTGCTATTAATGCGTATCTTGCATCGATGAGTAAGGATTTGACACATGGATAATGCTCATTTCCTTGTCGCTCCAGTCAAATCTCAATGTGCATCGCGAGACAATGTATCCCAATCGTCGCCAAATATCAAGAAATCGAAAGGTTATACAATACTCCTACCCCTTTTAAATGACTTTTCATTCTGCTATAAATAGGGTTCATATGTTTCCTATGTGAAACACTTTTTCTCCTTTCTCCATTGTCAAACCCTTCCTTCCAAGTTTATACTTCGTCTTCAACCAAAACTTTCCTTAGATATGGAAATATGGCGATAGAGCCCAGGCCACCAGACATAACCTCACCACCCTTTTTGGGTGCGGTCAAAGAGGGGGAAAAGAAGTATGGAAGGTGCAGAAAACATTAGAACTGTGAGCAGAGCAGACCCAACAACAAGCAGAATTTCAGAGGCCTTCTCTGCATCGACTGCTTGTATGGACTGCTCTAGGCTCACGGCTTAATAGAGACCTCTTCGCTGCATGATGCACACAAACTGCAAAATCAGCATATGCAGACACAAACTGCGAAATCAGCATATGCAGACGAATGAGGAGAGAAGCCCGGAGGATGCAAGACATTCATAGGGGATGTTCTTGTCACTACTGATGGACTACATGCCAATGTCAGCGCCAGCAGACCTCCGAGGGGGCAAAGCTATTGAAAGCCAACATGAGAGAAGTAGAAAGCAGGTCAGCATATCAAACCTGCTTCCCTCAACCGATGTTGAGATGAAAGTGGGAAGACAAGTTTTTTCTTTCCACAAGGAGCACATCTCAATGGACGACTTTCTAGTCCGAGAACTCTGGAAGACAAAAATCCAAGGGTGGTGAGAAGCTAGACAACTACCCTTCTTGGACAAGGAGTTCAAAACGAACCAAAGTAGCAGCCAGATCGAAGAACATCAAGAAGACCGGAAGCAGCCAAGTATAGTTCTTGTAATAATTTTCTTTTTTAGTTAGTTTATCCCTGTATTGTAATGAAAAATATTAAAGGATAAACTGACTTGTTGATGACAATCTCTTTTTGTCCAACAAAGGTCTTCGTTCTTCATACGCTGAAATTACACACTCCAGTGTAATCAACAGGGTTCTAACTCTCTACTACTTAAGATTATAATTGCTCTAAACTGACTTGAAAATCAATCGATCAGTATCTCTCCTAATTTATAAGGAGAAGATCTTAAATAAAAAGCTGACTTTGAGGGGGAACTTTTCTGAGTTTATGTGACTATTTATCAAATTTGTAAAAACTCTAAAGTTATCCACACCTCATCAGCTTAGGTCAAAGATGACTTTGACCACACCAAAAAGGGGGAAATTGTTAAGATTTTTGTTAGAGAAATCCTTCCTTACTTTTTGTATTTTGGTGGGTCAAAGATTGTAAGCCATATTAGTCATTTTTTCACTTTCTAGAGTTCTAAACTGTAATCCTTCTATAGGATCAATCGAGTTGTAATAGAACTTTGGCTGAAGATCCAGCAAAGGAGAATGATCGAGAACTGACTACATGCACGCCTTGAAACTTGGTTTTCACCAAGTATAGCCTTAACCAAAACTGAGTTGGAGCACTCAATATAAGGTTTTCCATACTAACCAAGAGAAGTCAGTATAAGGGCTTCCCCGTACTAACTAGGAGAAGTCAGTATGAGAGTTTTCCATACTGATCAGGAGAAATCAGTATGAGGATGTTTTTGATGGATTTATATACTGAAAGCATTATGATTGGTATATTATGTACAAGGTTTATTGGTTAATATACTGGGAATCATAATTGTTGTATGTTCATCTCCTGTCTGAATTAACAAACATGTGTCGCAAACACAATTATCCTCTTATCTAGTCGATAGGGAGATCATACGGTGTGTAGAAGATCACGGAAGATCGTATGGATCGTTTGACCTAGCGAGATATAAATAGTCATCACAGCTGATACAGTTCCAGGATAAACTGTCGGTATAGGCTGCAGCATATGCGGATAAGCATCTTATCTTGGATGTCTTGATATGCTGGTGTGGGGCACACATTGATGAGGACCTAAGTCAAGATCGATTCTTTTATCTGACATTAAAAGAATCTAGATCTTTATGACTCGATGGAATCTTAAACCTATATGAGGATACAGAAGTATACATATATATTGTATATCACTTTGAGTTGTAGAGAGGGTTCTAGTTGAACCTGTACTTCTGCAG
Source organism: Plectranthus barbatus (assembly GCA_026898455.1). Lineage (NCBI taxonomy): Eukaryota > Viridiplantae > Streptophyta > Magnoliopsida > Lamiales > Lamiaceae > Plectranthus > Plectranthus barbatus. The sequence goes on along the minus strand of JAPKLW010001153.1, from coordinate 61,101 downwards.
TCTTGGGTGATATCAATCTGTGTATGACTGTCTGGTACCTGAACTAGGTAACCACATCCAGTATAGGATGGTGACATTCCCTGAACAGCTCAAAAGGTTCGTTATGCTAAAGTCCTGCAGGCTGATTAAGTTCAAGCATAAGTGAAAAGGTTTGAGTGGATTGATT